>VXAC01008318.1:166187-247708 GCA_013399225.1 Rhipidura dahli | reverse complement strand
TTTTTTTTTTTTTTTTAAATCCAATTGAAGGTTTTATTCCTCTTCCTGGCAAAACCACTTCACATTATTAAGAACAGTATTAGCACCAGGGAACATTTTAGAGAATTCTTTTGTTAAATCACCACCATCCCTTCCAGCCTGCGATTCTCAGCAGACGAGTATTTTATTGCAGGAATGTCTCTGTGTTTGCACTCTGATGGTGCATCCACTCCCCCATTCCCGCCCCTCTGTCCCCCCCACTCCCTCTGGCTCCCACATGCACACACATGCACACACTGCCAGCGTGTGCTGCTATTCCTACCCCTGCTCATGAGCCACTACAGGACATGTCAAACAGGTGAAATAGAGACACATAAGTGCCACAAGCCCCTGCTCTCTCTCTCTGGCTTCTCTTTTAATTTTTTTTTTCCTGTTATTTGCAAATCTTTGACAAATTTATTTCTTCAGTCAAGTGTTTCTGTCAAGGAAGTCACCCGCCATGACACAAAAATAAGTGCTGGGAGAAACATTCACTGTTAAGAGCAGACCTTAAGATGGATTTGTGTACAGTTCCTCCTGTTTTGACTCGCAGATTCGTCCATTAAGGATGGCAAGTGCCAAAAACATGGAAAGTTCATCAGCAGCCAGCAGCGACTGGTTCCCAAACTTTTTATTTAGAGAGATCGCTCACAGAGATGGCTGATAAATTTAGCTGCATGCCTCTAAGTCTCCCTCTAAATTTACATGCTTAAGTCATCTTTTTTTTCTGTTTGATTCGAGCATAATTGAGCAAGTCATAACCATAAGAACATGGTCACATATGATATGAGGTGACACTTTAAATCTTAAAGGTCACTAGATTGTTTCCTTAAAGAATACTTCTTTTACTATCTCATGAAGTTTTATTTCTTTTTCTATTTAACCAGGGAATTTTTTTCTCTTTTCCCTGCCTGTGTAAAGATAATTAGCCCTCTCTTGCTGTCAAAGCTTTGTACCATCTCCTTTAAGACGATTTTAGTCCACCTGGAGAGTTGTCACAGTTATATTGAAATATTTGCCACCAGAGATTGAAATACAGAGGGTCTCTCTAGTTGCAGTTGTCCATTATCTGAATTTTTTCAAGCATAAAATGGTCCCATTCAGGGGATTCTGTAAATGGTCCTGTTTAGGGGATTGCACATTCTGTATCTGTCTCATAAGTTCTGCCTGACTCACTTGTTACCCAGATGAAGAACAAAAGTTGTCTTCCACCTCTGCCTCCTAAGAATTCTCTACTAAAACTTGGTGCTNTGCCTGGCTAAGGCACAATGAAATTTAACACTGAACTAACACCTAGAATTAAAAAAAAAAAAAAAAAACACCAAAAAAAACCCAACAAAACTCCTCAAACTTGAATAACTCTAGCTCCAGTGGGTTTTGTCTCACCCTGTTCCTGAACGCTGTTTCCATCTGATTTAGAGCTTTTTCAGCTAAGAGGAGGGAACTCGAATTAAATCCTGTGAGTCCCCCACCCAGCCCAGGCGCTGCAGTCAGATCTGAGAAATGCCTCAGATGTGACTCAGCTTTTAATCTCCTGAGGTAGACAAACAGTGCTAGGAATAGAAAACTTTCCTGTGGCTGGTGAATGTTCCTCTGGAGGTAGGCAAAGGGTTAAGCCTCTGAAGGCAGCCCTAGCCCGGGAACTTCGCATTTGCAGTGGGGGAAATAAAAAAAAAAAAAAGAAAAAAAAAAGAAAAAAAAACCAGCAAAAGAAGAAGTCCAGAAGGAAAGGTCCTGGGCAGACGGGCTGCCTACCTCTGATGGGAAGGAAACCTCCCAGAGCTTGCACCAGTGGAGGGGTTTTGCCCTGTGTCTGGGTCTGTGGGCAATCAGACGCCTTGTAATTTGAGATGTGACACCTTAATCTCGCCAAATATGTGTGCACTGCAAAAAGCATTGTAGACAGCCTGTTTTCACAGCCAGGGAAAATGGAGACGTGGTTGGTCCTTGCAGTTTTCCAACCTTTCCCCTACAGATGTTTCTGTTGCTCTGAAGCTGCTTCTTTCTAGGTATTTTTACACCTACAGCTGTTATTCTGGGGGTGGTTTTTTCCCTCATGCTAACCCTGAGCATAGGTGGATTTCTTTCCAAGTTTAAGCAGGATTCTGAATTTTTAATGACAAGCAATCCAGCTCCCAAACAGTCACCTTATTTTATCTGTTGCCCTTGGGTCTGAGGTTCTGACATGGCAAAAAAAAAAAAAAAAAAAAAAAAAAAATTACTTTAAAAAAGTCNAAAAAAAAAAAAAGGAAAATATTACTTTGAACAAGTCCCTGTTCTGTCTTGAAGAATCTGAAACATTGCTCAAAGCGTGCTGTAGAAAATCATCTTTGAATTCTGGGGATTTTAATTGGGATAATTACAAGACATTGATCTGATTAATTAGGCACTTGACCAGACTTCAAAACATATGATATTTAATATACTTTGAAGACATGTATTTTTCTCTACATATTAACAGATACTGCTGTGATTTCGTTTGATGATAAAAAATTGAATATTTATAGGGAAGATGTGAGTGTGATTATGCAAATACATGAAAATTTTATTGGGTTTAATGCATGCCCTGGGTGATTCAAAGAGCAAGGAGCCTGTTTTCTAAGGGTTAGCTTTTGCAACAGCACCACTTTGTGGCTGAAATCCCAAACAGATCCCAAAAAGGGACTGTAGGGACACCACCTGGGCCTCAGCAAGTCCGAGCAGTTCCCGTGGTGGTTGTTTTTAATACCCACCAACAAATGCACTTACTTGGGGTGGAAATGTGTTCCAGCCATCTGTTCCTCCCTTTTTACAAAGGTGGGTCTGAAGTAAAGGCAAGGGAGAAGAAGTGGGAGCAGAAGATCAGCTCTGAGCTTTTTGACTAACTGGTATCTTCTATGCAGGAGGCTGTTCACCTTTCAAATGCCAAAATCACTTTTGTTCGAGCTTCCAGAATTTGATAAAAGGCCTGACAACATCTCTGGAAATTTTTATTTTTACTTGAAATATGTTACAAATGTTTTGTTGGAAGTAAAAAAAGGAATCCAGCTATGTTTTTGTTTGGTGGAAATGGTGATGGGAAAGAATATAAATTACTTATTTAAACATTATTTAAATATTGTTTTAAGAATATCAATGGTACCATTTCAGAGCCAAAGGAATTTCTCAAACCTCATTAGCATCCTCACTTGCATCCAGCCTAGACAAATGAAAAGCATTAGAAAGAAATTCCAAGCAATATTCACAAAGAACTTCAAATTTGGTTTTGTTATGCATTGCATGGAAAGTTGTCTTCTGTAGCTTTTCCTCTTTCTTAAAAGTAATTAGGCCAGCCCCCAACAATTAACATGGTAGGTCAAAGGTGATGCAGTGTAAAATGTGTACCTGGAGCTGTAGGCATGCCAGGAGGGAGGATGGGGACCATGCACATAAATAAGCAGGAATTCTGGTCACACCCTGAAAGCCATTCTTCAGAGCTTCCCCCAAAAGAAAGGCATTTTACAGAGTCAGCTTTTAGGCAGTTCACCTTCAAACCTATTTTCTTGGCAGAGAATTAGCAAAGTAAAATTAAATGGGATTGTAATGATAGTGTTAATTAAAATAACATCCAGATGCATTAAAATGCACCTTGTAAGTACAACTACAATCACTTTCTTGCATCAAAGAATTCACACACACACAGCGTATCAGTATCCAGAGTGAAATTTTAATTGTTTTACAAATATTTTTCATTCCAAAGGAAATGTAAGGGTCTGTACCCCCCTATCAAAATAAAACTGTATGTTAAGTGAAATACAAAAGGGGACTTAGACTCTCCAATATATATACACAGTATAGCTGTGTTTTAGCAATAGAATTATGGATGATTACAAATCTTTCCACTGTAGTAATGTGTTACATCACTTATCAGCTTAGCTCATATTTTAGACTTATGCAATACTTGCCTTTTTCTGATGGTATTCATTTTTTGTCAGAGATGGTCTTTATTGCAGGAATAATTCAGAAACAAGATTAGTTGATGATAGGCAACATTTTGGGAACGAAAATATATTCCTTGTTATTATAGGCGTACTTTGAACCCCTATTCATTCGTTGTAATTCCAAATTAGTTGAAGAGAACGTACATGACTATCAGTAAGAGAAATGCTAAGGGGAAAAAAATCAATTTAAAACCATATGAAGAAGTATGGTTCCATTACTTATGCTAGAGCTAGGAAAAGGTGCCTTCAGTTTTCAGTGATTGAGGAAGGGAAAATCTGGAGTCACGGCAATGTTCACTTGTGAGGAAGATAAATTCCACACTGGGATATATAAGGAGATACATAAAGTGCTTGATCAGGTGTCAGCTGGGATGCTGGGACTCAGTTCTGACCATGTTCAAGTCAGAGAAGACCTGGAAAATGACAGAAGCAATGATGAAATGTGTGATGTAGTTTAAAATATGATGAAAAACCCCAACAGAGTAAAGAGATCGGTCAGGACTCACAAGTTTAATTTAATTTAAGTTTAATGTAATTGTCCCTGCCCAGGGCAAGGGAAGGTCTAGGTGCCTTAAGAGACCACCTAAAAACAGACACTAAACAGGATTAAGGGAATAAAGGTCAGGATTTATTGGAAAGGCCTTCAAAGGTACCCCTGGGGAGCCAGAGGCTGCTGCCCAGATGGACCCCGAGATGGACCCCAGGTCACGAGTTCTTCACACTTTTATAGGTTTGGTTCATTTGCATCTCAGGGTTAATTCTCCAATTAAAGCTTCAGTTTAATGATGTAATTCCCCTCAGCTTGCCCCCCTCAGAGGCTCGTTGGTTTATGCTTTTTGGGCTCAGGATGGTCTGGGTGTCCTTGGAGAGCAGCCCTGGAGAGGCTTTGTTGTGTGTGCCCAGCACAGAGAGCAGCAATGAACAGGGAACAGCCAACTTCAGAGTTACACACTGGGCAGTACAGGGTTTGAAACATATAAAAGTTAAAACCTGAGGCATCAGTTTCTCTCCCCCCCTGTCTCCCATGACTCCCATGACTCCATTACACCATCACAGAAAGCAAATATTTTCAGGAACATCTTGTACTAAGGACTCTGGCATAGCTTTTGAAGAAAGCTTCCCAGTGAAATCCTTCAGGAGGTTTCTACTACATATTCATGTGGCATGCTTTGGGACACTAAATGTCTTTATCATGGGGAAATATTCCCAGGGGGAGGTAAAGCCCAGTGAGGGTTTTCCCTCATGGACAGGTCCGTCTGCATCTTTCAGGTGCAGTGGAACTGTAATAGCTGGAGCAAGCTGGAAGAGGATGAAAGAAACTACAACAATTAAAATTTTTCAGAATAAAGATAAAAATAACTACCACTAAGTCAAGCATGTCCAAATTGCAGGGGCTCAGAGCATTGCTGGTTTGGCATCTGTTAGATCCAACAGGTTGCCCATCACTGAGGATAAAGGCTCAGTTCCACAGCACACATCCAGTCATACCCCACCATATGGAGATGTGTCCTGACCTGTGTGTTTGCATTCCTACTCTTAGGGTCTAATAAAGGTGCTCTTCTCAATGGCTAGTACCAGAAGAAATAGAAAATATGGCAAAGCAAAGCAAAGCAAGGTTGAATGATAAAACACTCTGTGAAAAGAGAAGCTCACTCACTTGCAAGCAGCAACAAAAGTTGGTGTAATGATGGAAATGCAACTGGGCAATGATGTTTTGCATAAAATAATTTAGTTAAGGTTCTTCTTTTTTTGTCTGCTGTAATAGAAAAAGTCTTCGTTCAAAGTAGAGCTCACAAGGGGTATTTAACAGCAGAAGTCAGCTTGTTGAAGCCAGTGGGACATTTGTCAGTGCTGGCTTGTATCCCCTGCAGTTAATATTTGTGTGTTGTGTCCTTACAAGGCAATTTTATTTGAATTAAAGCAATTTTTATTCAAACTTCTTATCTGATGGATGCTGATGCCCATTTGGCTGAGCTTCTACATTTTAATTCCCTAAAACCTTAGTGTGAAATCACATCTGCTAGAGGAGGGGCAGGGCAGCAAACGTGGTGTGGATCAACTTTCAGGCAGCCAAAAACTGAAAGTCCCATTTGAGCCAATGCAGATGTACAGGCAGGGGCTTTGAAACAACTCTGGGTCAAAGTGTACTCTCTGTCCATCCTGACCTATCTTTTTTTTATCTTTTTTTTGAGTTTTTTTTTCCTTAAATAAGGTATTTCCCAAGACTAGTACACACATGTAAGTAGGCACTCTTTGAGGGCCCATAGTTAAAACATTTAATTCATCTTTCTATAGTATTTAGTTTAAGCTCACTGGGGTTGTCTGTGAGCTAATTAGGAAGTCCCTGGATTGATTTGTTTCAAATAATGGTGCCCCCAGCAGCTTCCAGGCAGGCCTGGCAGCTGGACCATTCCAGGCCCATCCCCAGTGGGATGCCCCTTCCCTCCTGTGGGCAGGGGATGTGCTGATGCTCTGCATCCAGCACAAGAGAGGGAACGAGGGATCAAGGATGCACAACAGAGTCAAAACCACTCCTTAGGAGCTGTGTGAACAGGCAATGGGGTGTTCTGCATGCTCAGAGCCTTTTCTTAACCTCAGTTCAAAGAAAGAGATTACCTTCTTTTTTTCATTGCCATGCATATTTTTTTTAAAACTAAGTAAACAGGAAAAAGTTTTTCATCCACATTCCATTATTCCCCAGTTTTATTTGGAAGGACAAATTCAGCCTGTTAGGAATCAAGGGGAATAAGGAAATAAGCAAAGGTATGGAAGGTTTTAAAATTATAATTTCTTCTCAGTCTGAAGACTTTATGGCTTTTGACCCTGTCTCTCATCATGGGAGTAGTGGGTAAAAAAAAAAAAGTCTGTATGGAAAAATCCAGCACGTTCTTTTGATTGAATCATACTACTGACACTTGAGGATGATTGTGCTTCAGGCTCTCCATGCCTGGAGCTAAGTTTAGGCTAAGTTCTTAGTTTATAAGAATCTCTTTTCCCTCTGAGGAAGCTCATGCCAAATTCTGTTCTGCTACATGCTCGTGGAGAATCTCTCTTCCCAAATATCATGGACGTTTAACCCACGCCTGTGGTTGTGTAAAAGGTTCCTACTCACATGTTTTGCTGTCTGTCCCGTGTCTCATTCCAGTTCTGCAGCTGAGCCATTCCTTTATCAAGGACCAGAATAGCAACTGAGGTTGCTGCCCTGCAAGGGAGGAAAATGAAGAAATCACGTGTTGAGCAGAGGACACAGAGAGTGTTTATTGCAGGAAGATGGGGATGGTCACACAATCATCCCTGACAGGCACAGCCTAATCCATGAGTCATACAAGCTTGGTCACACAAGCAACAACAGGAAAATTTATGGGGCTTTAGGACTGTTATGAAGTTATGGCATGTACGTTCTCTCCAGTGCACACGCTGGGTTTGATTTTTATCTTTCCTTCAGTGGTTAATTCGAAGCTCTTTCCCCTTGCTGAGAAGTTCCTGCTGGAGGCAATTCCCCAGTATGGCTTGTCTCAGTAGCCAGCAGTGTTTGTAAAAGACAGCCTCTATTCCTGCAAGCTCTGCTTTTGGTACAAAACAAGACATCATTATGCTGTAGAATTGCTTGAAATGTGTCTAAGGAGTTGAATCTAAAAGTATTAAGGATGGTTTTTATGGCACAATTTATAGTCTAAGGATGCATCTTGGCTTTCCCTTAATTATCGTGGTCTCTGCCTAAATATTATGAAGTGAATAAGATGAAATTTTTATCCTGAGAGTGAATGAAACTCTTTTGCATGTCTACTTCTTCTGAAATTAGAGATTATTCTTGATTCAAGGCAGAGTCAGTGTTGCAGTCAGACCTCAGCTGATAGAGACAGATATTTTGGCTCTCATCAACCCCAAATAAAGCAAAACTCCGGGAATCCCTGATTTCTTTATGGAAACATGACTATACTGAGGTAGTCCCAGAATGCTAAACAAATAACCACTCTTTGAAAATGCTCTGTGCCAAACTCCACATCCTCAGGGATTAGCTCACTTTCTTTATTGTGCCTTGATACCTCCCCTATATCTTCCCTTATTTTTTGAAAGTCCCCCCTTCTTTTATGCATTACTTCTAATTTTTTTGAAATATCTCAAGAAAAGAACGGATGTTGCACTGTATCTCACAAGGTAACAGAACTGAGCCAGTAAAGTGAGCAAATATCAGAAAATCCCAAAAATGCCCATCTAGAACCCACAAATTTCCTAGCTTGCAATGCAGTTTTGAGTCCTCCCCCCACACAGAGGCTTTTGTCCTGTGATGTGATACCTACAGCAAGTGGGAATTGTTTCACTTGGGAAAAACTGACCATGCAGCATGGCTTACTTTGCACTGAGAGAAATGCCACATGTCAGTTCTGCTGCAGTCTCAAGTTCTTTAAGGCAATTTCCATGCTTCACCCTGTTTTTCCCAGGGATGGGATCCTGAATCAGCTCAATAAAATGAAGAACATGCGCAATTTCTGTGTGATTATCCTTGGGCTGCTTGTTAAATGCAGTAGATGTGTCCCTGCTCACACAGAAATGGCTAGTGCTGTTAAATCACCCCTCACAGACCCTGCTGGGGAGCTTGGATAGCCATCAGTGCTTGGGTCAGTCTCGTGGATGGCTCTGTGGGATGCACTGAAAGGCTTCCTAAATACTGGAATGGGCTGCCCAGAGAGGTGGTGGAGTCCCCATCCCTGGAGGTGTCCAGGAAAAGCCTGAGTGTGTCACTCAGTGCTCTGGTTTAGCTGATGAAATGGTGTTTGATTGCAGGTTGGACTGGATGATTTTGGAGGTCTTTCCCAACCTCAGTGATTCTGTGACTCTGTGATTCTTTCTTTCTCTAGGGCTGATCCATCCTTCCAGCTGCTGTGCAGGCCCTGTCACTGATCCCTTTCTACAGAAAATTCCATCTCCTGTGCTTTGCACGTGTGGCTTTGCATGCATGACACGAGCTCTGGGGTCCCAGGTAAAGGTTTAAAGCATCACCTACCCTTTTATACAACAACAGTTCCGGGGTTTGTGGGGGAAAAAGTGGAGTAGCAGCATGTAGGAAGTGGGAGGCCAACAAGAAGACAAAGAAGGGATGAAACAGCTGGTTGGAAAAGTAAATAGGACTGAAAAAAACAAGAATAGCTGCAGTCAGAGGAATTTAGAGAAACAAAGATAACACTTGGTGCAATCTGAGGCTCTAAAATCATGTCAACATGCAGAGGAAGGTGATAAGGCATGATTTTGCCTCTTCTACCATGGCCTGAGGCACAGCCACTTTTGCAGTTATTTACCCTGCTGCCTACTCAGGGCACTTGTTAAAAGCTATCATTCAAGAGTCATTCTTGATACTAAAAAATGCACCCAGAGTCCAGCTCTGACATGAAAACAGTCTTTTACCAGTGCTCCCAGATTGTCATGAACACTTGGTGCTGGTACTGGATATTTCCAAATCTTAAGTGAGATGTTTGCTTTGTCACTGTATTTTAACAAAAAACTTTAAAAAAACCCCAAAACCCCCCAAACCCCCCAAAACCACAACAGTTTTGTTTCTGTGAAACAAAGAAGCAAACAAAAATATTTCAGTAATATTTTATGAGAGGAAAAGTTTCCACTACTAAAATTTCTGCTTCAAAGATTATTTTCGTTTTGCAACTTTTGTACTCAAAAGGATTCAGTTTTTAAAGTCCACTTAAAACCTCAAAAATTACTAGTAAGATCAGTCTAGATCAGATACTAAAACAGTGTACAGTCAGTATTTAAAGCTAAAAGATTGAAAAACTAAAATGAGAATATTGTGTTACCGCAATATTTACCTTACATCTATGTATTTATTGCAAAAAAATTGTGCTTTAATTGACAGATTTCCACTCAGTATTAAAAAGTTAACGCCCTTTCACGACTCTGTTCTGTCCTGGTATGGTGGAAATGCTGCAGGAAATCTGATCCCAAATATTTTGCAATAACTTCTCTTGAAGGAGACTCACACAACTGGGCACTCCATAGCTGAGATTCAAGCAGAAAGACCACTTTGCAGCTTGGCAAACATGGATTAAGCCCTGGAGCTCCTGCATGGATGGATATGACTGAGACAACACAGACAGAAAACCTTGAGATATCACAGTTTAGCAACTGGAGGGATGCACAAATGGTCCTTCCTTGTTGTTTTGCTGTGAAGAGCCAAAATTATCTTTTTTTCTTATTTTTTTATTCCTCTGTGCCTGCCAATGTCATACACAGGGCAGGCAAGACTAACATTTGGTATCAGAGGTTAACATAACAAGGATGGAAAAGCACAATTCAGCTCCCAGGGAAGTGGATAAACACTCTGTTCCCTCGCTGGCGGCTGCCTGTTCTGCTGGGAAATATCCTTGCTTTTGCTCTCGGCTGGTGGAGGGAAGACATGGAGCAAAAAGGCCTTTTTCTTCCACTGGATATTATTGTGAAAGCCTTCTGGCTTTGTGAGGAGGTTTGCTGATCCTTTCACTGCTCTGTGAACAGCAGAGAGGTAAAATGATCCCTTTATCAAATTTTAGGCAGTCCAGAAACTCTCTTTGTGCTCCAGAGTTAAAACATACTGGGAATAAAATTGCTTTACACCCAGCTGAAAACCAAATCAATAAAACTGGTGAACCCAATGTAATTTCTTGCTCATATTATATCTCCTCTTCATTACCTGAGTGATATAGAAGAGATGGCAGCATAAATTGGACTCTTGCCTGACACCATTTGTCTGAATTTCAATGAAAATTGCTGTTTTTCTTTTCAGGAAGGAAAAAGATTTTTGGTTGTTTACTAGAGGAGGAAACAAAATAAATGAAAGCAAACATATATTGAAAAAAAAAAAGCAAGATAAAAAAAATTATATTAGTTATGCTGAAACATTAAATATATTTTAAGCAGAATTGTCTCTTCTGGGTTGGTTTCACATTAATCAGGCTCTCTTGCTCCCTTTTCTCTATGATATTCCTGGCAGCTGTGGTTCAGATTATTACAAGCTTCCTATGCAGGCCAAACTCATTGCATTGATCATATTTAACCCCAAGTTCAACAAAAACGTTGGTTACAGACATCACAGGGGTAAAGTGTACCTCAGTTCAGTTCTCAGCAGTCTTAAGAGCACAATAAATGCTGATTTTCTGCCTCTAATTTCTCATTATGGGAAAGAGAAATGATGAGGAGCATTTTATCTCTTTGAACAAATGTAAAGCCAATCTTATTAGTATCAACTTCATAAAGTCAAATACTCTCTTAAAATGTTACAAATAGTACCTCTGATCCATTTCTCCATATAAATTTATTTGTATTCTGTTTTAGGAGCAGTTCCATAATTTTTGGATGTTTTACACTTAAAATGTTTTGTAATTTCTGAATAGTATCCATAAATTCACAACCTGAATCTTAGTTTTTTTCTTTTTTTTTTTGTCCTTGTCTAAAATTTGATGTTTTCCTTTCCCTTAGCCCACAGATCTTTGCATTCCATTCCTCAAAGCTTTTGCCTTTATCTTTCTAGAGGCTTTTCCCCCCCCCTACCTAATTAAAACAAAATGACAAAACCACAAGAGAGTGCTTGGAGACATTAGAAGATGTTTTAGAAAGGTGCTAAGCTGTGTTAGATCAACAGTAGGTGTAAGCAGCTGTTTCTTTTGCTTCAGTGGAGCTACAAGAATTTACGGCATTAAAATTTACACCTTTTTGCTTGTGTTCCCTGAATAAAAAACTGGATAAGCTTTTCCCTCCCTAAATGCAACGGTAAAATTTTACAAAGAAATTATTTCTTTGGAGGAATTGAAGAAGCTGAGAATACAGTTAAAAGAGTATTGATTTTTTGCAGGTGAGGATTTTTGCTTTTCCAGCATGCTGGCATCTAACTAATTTTCCTTATTACTTTCATGATTTTTGTCTTCTTTTAATGCTGAGAGTAAAAAAAATTACCTGGTGACTTGCAAAGGTTTATTTCTATTTCTATCACACCTTCCAGTGGTGAAGAACTAGGAGCTGTTTTGCCCTCAACAAGCATTTATTTCTTTTAAAACATTGATTTTTATAGAGGGTACTCTTAGGCAGCTTATACATGTACACATCTCACTTGATATTAAAGCAAATATCTATCTCTATATACATAATATTACAGGGTTATTAAGGTAACTGTGCTTAAATCTAACTACTTCCCCTATCTATAATATTTAAATTCTTGACTCTTCCCCCCACACCACCCATGCCTCAAGTTCACTGATCAATGTGGGTAAGGAAACGCAAACATTCCAATTTTAAAAGCTAAGACACAGTTAAATAATCTGCAGTACATTATTCCATGGGAAGGCTAAACTGGAAGCTGAGAGGAGCTGGGAAGTGTCATGGGATGGACGAAGAAAGGAGATAACACCGAGTGGTTGGTCTCTGCTGTCATTGGGGATGGTGCCAAAGCTCTCAAAACATTCCCGGCGGATTCCTGCGGCACCTCCGAATCTCACCCAGCATCGGAGTCTAGCGTGATCCGAGTGAATTAAAAAGGAACTAAACACCCTTGGCTGGCTGGGAGCTGGCAGGAGTCCCATCCATTGACTGCTGCCTCTGCTCAGCCCCGGCTCCGTGAGCAGGTTTGACTCGGAGCGTTGTGCTGTTGTTGTTGGCACGGGACAGAGCGGGAGCCGGCGGGAGCTCTGTGTAATCACCACCCCGCCTTTCCAGCCCCTGATGGGTTTTCCATAAACAAACCACAGGCCCAGTCCTCCGTGGGGGTCACTTCAGTCCTCTGTGGGAGTCACTTCACTCAGCCGCAGCTCTGGCCATGGAAAGGTCCCTCGCCCCATTAAACCAGGGATTTGCAGTAGTGAAATCACATCCAAACCCTTCAGGTTTAACAGCAGGGCTCAGCATCCTGCAGGATCAGCTCCCTTGGTAGCCAAAGTCAATCAAAGATCAAAACCCAGGCTGATTCTGAAAGAGTTTCTGGATTTTAACCAGTCTAGCCAGGAGGGGAGCTCAACCCTCTCTGGAGAGACTTCAATGGGTCTATGACTGTCTAAGGTTAAAGAGAGTGTAGGAACAAAGAAACTCTGGAAAAAGGGCTCAGAGGTTCTCTGTGGAAGCTCCAAGCAACTTGGTTCTCTCACTTGCCAAAAAAAGGTCAAGATTGTCCCAGCCCCTCCTCTTTGTGGCCATAATCCTGAGGTTGTGCCATATTTGACAGGACAAGAAGAAACAGCCTCAATCTGCACTAGAGGAGTTTCAGGTCGGACATCAGGAAGAATTTCTTCCTAGGAAGGGCTAAGAAACATTGGAAGCGAGGTGGTGGAGTCCCCATCCCTGGAGGTGTGCAAGGAACACGTGGACGTGGCACTTGGTGCTGTGGTCTGGTTGACACAGTGGGGATCAGACACAGGTTGGACTCAATATCTTTGGAATTCTTTTTCACCCTCAGTGGTCCTGTCATTCTGTGTGAGTCCCCAACATTTTTTTCCCCTTAGGAAAAAGGAGAAGCCAAGTTATCCCTTAGGGAATGCTTTTTTTTTCTCTCTAAGCAAAGACTTCTAACTGACAGCACAGGCTTTTTCAAGTTTTATTATTATTTATTCAAGTTTTATATTATTTATTCATCACAAATTATGCCCAAGGAAAATTTGATAAAAGACACTCCAAGGTCATTCACGGTCAGCCTGATGTGCATAAGTGGATTTCCAAATTTTGATGTGCGTTATTCTGCCAACCTTCTCCCAGCTATAAAATCAATCCTTACTGCCTTTCTTTTTCTAAAAAATCCAGCAAATAGGCAACATTTTTGCTTTAAATACATTAACTATGAATATTAATAAATGTAAATAGTCATTATAACTAAATTCACATTTTTGTAAATGTAAAGGGATTAATAGTGCATTTATATTATTTCTTTATTTTAAATATATAAACACATTTATTACATGAAAATACATTTAAATAATATTTATGCATTCATGCATTGTTTCTTTTATATATATATATATATTCTTTCTTAGCCTACTCTGTTATCTTTCTGTGTGGTCAACAAGTGCAGAAACCAATTTGTGTTCATTTACCCTATATCCACAGTTCCTAAACACCAGATCCTAACTCAGTGTCAAAACATTCTGTTCAAATTCCTAACACTATCCTGATTTACAGCAGCAGAGGATCTCCTTTACTATAGCTTTTAATTAAAAAAAAAAAACCAAAACAAACAAAAAAACCCCCAAAATAACAAAACTAACCAAACCAAACTAAACAAAAAAAAAAATCCAACCTAAAATAAAAATAAAACCCCCTCAATAAAGCCCCATAAAAAAAATCAAAATAAAAACCAGGAGGAAAAGTTGATATTTCCATGTTAATTGGAATGAAAAAAATGATGGACTGAATAAAACAAGAAAAATAGAGAAATTCAAAGCAAATTGTCTGAATTTCACACATCCAGGGGAGCTCAAGGATACTTAATCCTTTATCTCTCCAAACTTTTTTAAAGCAAAAGTAAAAAGCCCAAACCACTAAAGAGTGAGACGTATCAAATGTGTTTGAGAATGATGCTAAAACCAAGTATGGGGTAAAATATCACACTGTTACCATGGTGGGTCTCACCTTTCAGACCTCAGAACATGGGAAAATGGGTTATTAAACTTATTTTTTTTTCAAAATTAGGGCTATTAGTCTTATTTTCCTAGAAGACTTCTACCTGTCTGATAGTTTCACACCAGTGTGAGGTTCCTGTGAATTTCCCACTGCTATTAAGTTGTGATATCCTGTACTTTTTTGTCCAAATCTGTGATTTCCTGCCCCAATCTGTCTTAAAAAGAAAGATCTAGATAATAAAAAAGTTATTAAGATTTTCTTCTCTTCTGTAATTACCAATCTTGTCAAAGAAAAGTATTAAAAATCACTCTCCTTTAATTGCAAACAGAGTTAAAACACCTGTTTTTACAAGCCTATTGTTTTTAGCAGTTGTCTTTTAATTCTTTAGACTGGCTTGGTTTTTTTCCCCACTCCTGTACCTTAGAAAGTTACTTAAATTAATTGTGAATTAAGACATTCTCAAATTCATCATCCTGCTATAACAGACACCCAGCATGCCAGGGAGACTGAAACCAGGGAAATCAGCAGAGCAAATAATGACAACAGAAGGACAATTCCCATTCCCTCTTTACAGAAAAAGTGTCAAATGTCTGCTCTCTGCTGGCAGAGGAGGTTTCTTTTGCGTCTTCTTTCATTTTATACTCACACACACACAAAAACAAACCCTTGGCTCCAACATTTTGGAAAAATATGGAAACTATTTGAGGTCCAAAGAAGTCGAAATGGAGATGAATATCTTGTTGTTTTTAAAAACTCATAGAAAGCAGATTAAATTTCTTAATGTCCAACTCAAGAATCATCAATAATTGTCCGGCCTCATAAAAATTTAGACTTAATTTGAAAATATATCTGATTATGTTCTTCTAAGGACTTCAGTTTCTATCAGCCAGACCTTCAAATGAGCTGTACTTTTATTTCCATTAAACTACGAGTGCCTTATGGTTAACTGGATTTCTAAATGTGTTACTGCACAAGTCTGGGGATATTCTTTGGGACAGAGATATCCTGTCTCAGAAAGTCTTTCTGAAATATGTTTTACCCAGACAAAATTTCTGCTTTCCATCCTGTGGGCTGAAATCTGGACTTTTTCGAATTTGTGGTCACCTCTGCAGGGCTGGGTCCTTGGATACCCATGAATTCTAAGCTGTAGCTCAAGCACATGGTGCAGCATCCAGGTAAGGAAAGAAATGTGACATTAAAATTCCCCACGCAGGAGTTGCTGTCTCCTGTTCAACAGCCAGCCATGAGAATGTTTCATTTCACATTAATGTGTAGAGGGATGATGGGGGTGAGGGGAGAGCTTTCCATGGCATTTTTTTCCATGGGGCTGGGAAATGGGATACAGGAATGAAGGTTAAAGCTGAGACTGCCGAGCTGGGGAAGGAGCTGAGGGCCAGCCCAGGGATGACACGCTTAATGTGAGGCATTCTTCTCGGTGGGAAGACTTTGGCACACATTCCAGAGAGGCTCGAGCTGGCACTGGGACTTGGAAATATCACAGCCCCTCGCACTTTGAGAGGGTACTTAAATCGACGTGTTGGCTCCCTTCCAGGAATATTACAGCATATTAGTAGAAAGGCAAGGATTTCCTTTCTAAGAAGTCATTGTAATTTTTGCAATTCAAGACGTAGCCAAAAATGGGCACAAAGTTGCAGTGTATAGCTGCAGCCCTTTATGACTCAGTTTTTCATGCTATATCCAAACAGAGGGACAGGCTGCTGTCAGAACATGCTGGACTTTTTGTCCAAGTCTCCCTATTTCTCTTGTCATAACATCCTGGACTCGAGGAGATACTTGAAAGCCACTGCCAGCTGAGCCTCTCCTGTTGCTGGCACCTCCTCATCCCTGTTCCCCTCCACCCTGGAGTCATGGAAAGCCTGCAGGTATCCACCGTCTTCCCTGACATCTTTGCCACTGTTCACAGCAACTCCCACCACTGATTTCTGCCAGCATGGGAGGTGAACTCAGGCAGCCCATAAATTTATGCTTCAGTGATTTCCTCTGCTTTATAATTAGACTCCCATTCATTAAATAAATCAAATGCACGTGCTGGCTGCTGGCTCAGGAGAGGCAAAGCAGGTACATGGAACGCTTGCAGCTCTCTCTCCCCCGCTCCCACAGCCAGGGGGCCAGGTCCCAGCAAGGGGGAAACATCCAGGGATTTGCTCTGAGGGGAACTGCTCCAGCAATTCAGTGCAAGATACCAAACTTGCAGGCACATCACTGGTGTGGTGCTTTCACATGGAGCACCCTTCCATGAACTGCTGGTGGTTTAGGTAGCCATGGTGTAAAAGATGCAGCCATCACCATGCAGCTGCAGGAATTACCTTTCCAAATGGCAGCAAACAAAAGGGACAGTATTTACCTCCTGGCACAAAGCCCATTTGGTGAAGAAATGCCAGGATAGCGGAGCAAGAAAGGAGCAGAGCATACTCATACACACACCGCCATCTAAATGCATATTTATTTACAGGAAGGTTTAAACAGTGGCAGGAAGATTACCAAAAATTGCTGTTTCTGAGCACATCTGTGGAAAGCTAACACTTTACAGAGATTCCAGTCATATTTGAATAACATCCCTAGTCATTTGAACAGTGTCCAATAATTTCTTGGCCCAAGAAGCAGTTCAGTCACTCTAAACTGGAAAATGTCACAGCACCACTTTCATGGCACCCCGTAGACCCCGATACAAATCCTGAATTCTGAAATTTCATGGCTGCCAATGTGACTGGGCTTTGAATATTCTTGGTTTAGCAACCTGGTGACACCCACGACAGTGCTGTTTCTAAATACCTCCAAACCATCCCAGACAGAGGAATGGCTCACAGGGTTAAGAATAATCAGAGAATTATGACAACTGAAAGCCCCTGCCAAACCCCTTGAGGCACTGTACAGTCTAGTTAGAAACAAACTAAAAGACAGTTAAAACCACTTCATAACAAGCTCTTAAATCAAGCTGATAAAAGCAATTAAGTAAACAGCAGGAAGCGAAAAGAGTGATTAAACTGAAGGAAAACATTGGCACAAGAACACATGGATATAACCTAGACAGGAATACATCGAGGCTGGAAATTTGATAAGCATTCTGAAGTTTTCAAGGACAGAGGTTCTTGCAACAGCTGTTCAGCTGCAAGGGGGAAGTGAGGCAATAATCTGAGCAGATTTCAATATAGAGTTCCACGGATTTTCTACTGGGATTGTACAGTGTTTCCTGAGACTTCAGTAGTTACGGCTTGGTGACCCTGGGGAATCCCTTTCTCTGTCCTGTGTTTCTAAAGAAAATAATAAAAAATAAATAAAAAAGGACAGATGAAAAACTTCTCCAGAAGACAGGACTGAGAGCATAAGTGTGTATAAATATCCAGAGGAAGGGCTTTGAGCAGGGCCCAGGCTCTGCTCCGGGGGCCCAGCAATGGCACCAGAGGAACGGGCAGGGACTGATCCCAGGAACTTCCACCTGGACAGGAGGCAGAACTTCTTCCCTGGGCAGTGCCCGAGCCCTGAACAGAGACCAGAGAGGGTGTGGAGTCTCCTCACTGGAGCTATTCCAGCCCCATCTGGACACAATCCTGTGCCCTGTGCTCTGTGCTCTGGGATGGCCCTGCTGGAGCAGGGAGGTGGCAGCAGCTGATCCAGCTTGTCCCATTCTGTGATTTCGGTGGGATAGGGCAGTTGTGCTGGTCAGGCATAAATGCTTCTGGAAGAACTGCTTGGAAAAGAAACCCATTGCTGGCTCTGAACCCACTGTTGCCCCTGTATCCTGTCCCAGCTGGTTGGAAACTCTTCATCTGCCTGAAGGTTAAGCCCTCCTGAATTCCATCCTTGGAAAGCTCAGAGGGGCAACCCTGCCTGTCAAGCACCACCTTTCCCTTTACTCACCTCTAATGCTGCAAATCCACCTATTTTGATTTAATGGCTGCTCTGTGCATCTCACTTGCCTCACATCACTCTGCAGAGCTCTTCTCTTCAGCTCCTTCATCTGAGCCATTTTCTCTCTGTTGAAGGTCTCCTCTAAGAGACTCATTTATTGATATTGCTTAGTCGGCTAATTGCCCAGGAGGATCATTCATCTTCTCCTGCTGGGGTGTTCAATTAGCCTGAATCTTAAAAACACATTTTTCCCCACATTCCCCCATCCTTCTTTTTCCTTCTGTGCCCTCCTCTTCTCCTCCCCTCTGCCCCATGTCATCTTTCAGGAAGGAATATACTGTGCCCTCCATTTACATCTCTGGCTTCAGGCCCGTTTGGAAACTGAATCCCCATTAGAAATGGAGACACAAATGATTAAACAAACTTTAAAACAGGAACAGGGTGTAGGAAAGTAATTAAATACTCCATAAACGCTGTAAAGCTCTAATGAAACTGCCATCCCATCAAGTTAGTGGCTTGTGGAAGGTGCTGCCCAGGGAAGAGTTCAATCCTGGCATTCAGGAGCAGGCAGGAATTCCTGCTGGCTTGGTTGTCTGAAGCTGAAGGAGCTCTCTGGCCAGTGTCACTGTGAGCACGTGTGGGGCTCAGATCTCTTCATTAACCTGATTTCCTGCCATGAAAAAGTCAAAGTTCTCCTGGAGCTGTAAAGACTTGCTTATCCACGGGAAGACTGGTGAGGGGGGAGCTACCTTGTGTTGCTCCATACAAATTGCCTTTTAAAGAAGAGGATTTACATGCTCCAAAACTATAAAATCACTGCTTGACAAGCCCCATTCTAAGCAAAAGGCAGACATCTCAATAAAATATTCCAGAGTTTTAGGCCTAATTTGCCTTTTCTTCTTTTAATTTTGAGGAGCATGTTGTTGTCTGAGTTCTTGGACCCCATCTTGGACCACATCCTTTGCAGGGATCAAGTGATTTTTAAAAATATCCAGCAGTTAATTGATCTTAAGGCCTACACCTCATAACAGCATCAAATCATGGCTTGCACTGGCAGTCTTAATCCTTTTCCCATGGCAGCTGATGGAGACCAGGGATCAGATTATGACTGAAAGCCCCAAACCTGTGCTCAGCCTGCTCCAGTAGCACCAGAATTGTGCAACTATGACTGCACCGGGGCAAGATGTGAATCTACAAAACCTGGAAAGATAAAAAAATCATTGAAATCAGATGTTTCATACTGGAGATGTTTCATAATTTGTTCTCAAAAGGAGAACAAAAATGGTTTGTTATACATTTTCCGGTGCTTCTCTATACTTCTTACTTTTTGTTGTAATTGTATATGCTTAAATTGACATTTTTACTAATTTCTGTTTAAACCACAGTAAAAACTGCTTGATTTCCTGCTTCTTTTAGTGTTTTTTGTCTCCCCAAATGAAAACCCTTGGGGCAGAGTGCAAGTAGAAAAATGAAAAATGGAGAGGGAAAAAAGAATCAGAAAGTCACTTCTTAAAGCAGTGTTTTCAATAGTCACAAATAAAATAATAGGCTTCACTTCTTAATCAAATGATATTTCATTGCAAGTTGGTTTGTAAGGAAATGTCACCAAAAATAGGGAAACAAGTATTTATCCAAAGTGTGTGTCTGGAAGAGCCTGGATGTCTCTGGGTAGCAGAGCCAAAGCATCCCTGTGTGAGTAAACATGAATCCCTGCATAAGTGCTCACAAAGTTTTGTACCTTTTGCAAGTGTGAAATGGACACGGGAAATCTGTGAGGTTTGACATGTTATGTTTTGATGTGTATTTCCCAAACTAAAGGAATAAATGTTGATGGAGGTGACATTCCCTGAATAATTAGCAGAGCCTGGGAAACAGTTTCTAACACTAATTAAGTTCAATTAACTAAAAATTTGTTAGATTTCTTTTTCCTTTCATCTATTGCTTCTTGGTGTATTTTTATTTCCTTGTGACTTCCAATTGCATCTCAAGGACTCTTTAAAAGAGGCTCAGTTTGGCTTGAAGATGAAATAGTTTTTTATGTAAGTCTCTTCTGTTGCCTAATTTCATATTCCTAACTCATTTGGCCAGCTCTAGCTCAGCCTGACTTCAGAGGTCATCTGGGGAGTGGCTGCCAAGCCAGGTCACATCACCTAGAATGTGACATACAACCAAATTCTTCCCATGCCTGTCCTCTCCCACAAACATCTCTTGTCTTTCTGGCTTAGCTGCAAGATGCTTCTTTTATGCCAGAAAAGATTCCCTGTGCTAAAATAGGGTTTGTTGAATAATTTTTACAGTGCTAGCAGCATCAAAGGGACTGAGCCATTCCCAGCATCTTCCTTTAGTTTATTTGTTTTTATTTTTAAAGGCTTCTTAATTTTCCTCCCACTTTTGCACATGGATTTTTGTGTCTGCAGCTGTTTGGAACAGTATTTTGGCAGGCACAAAATGAACCTGCTCCTCCTTAGACCTCACTTTGTCAGTGGACAAAGTTCTAGTTCTATTTATCTAAGCCCTGGCTAGTTTTTCGTCCCCAGAAGATTTGTTTTTACAAATGTGTACAATGATACTAAAATTACCAGATTCTTTATTTTTACACCTATCTTTGGTCTTTTATAAGAAATTGGTGCTGAACATCAGCCACATCCCCTATCAAAAGGCATTTTGATGGTTTTTTATGGTTTGACATAGCACTGACTTTTCTTTTGCTACCTGTCTGCAATACAGCCCAGCAAATGGTGTGCTGAATTTCTGGTGTGTCACTGTTAACAGTAACTTTATCTGTTGAGGAAGCAATTTCCTGAATCACAACTTTACCTTGCAATAAAAATAAATTAATACTCCTTCTATTGCAGGATGATTTAACCTGCTCTAAAAATCCTCTCATGACAGATGTAAAATCAGACAAGAGTATTTTACCTGAAAAGATATTCTCGTACAAGTTTTCATGTTGGTTTTGAGAGATTAAATTAAATCTATAAAAGGATAGAGGTTACTCCTGAACAAATCAAATAGACTCTTTCTAAAACCAGGTAATCAGTCTTCAATCATCAGTTAAGCCTAGAAGTTGGATTTTGGTTAACAGATATTAAATGATATATATTAATAAAAGTAATTTATGATGTGTTAGGAGAGACCGAAGATCTGTTGGCCCAGTATACAGGGAAAGAATCAAGAATGTGGATGTGTACAGTAATCTGTATTCTGAATTATTTTACAATCATAAACAAAAGCTCCCACATCTGGAGCTTGTACCTGTTCGATGGTTTTTAATACCTGCCTGGTCTCCAGGAATTTCTCTTGCACTTTTTTAAGTGTGTCCATGTATTTAATGTACATTATCTTCTGGGATAATGGAAAGAAAAAGAATTTCTTATTTTTCCTTTGAATCCTGCCTCTGGTATTGCTGAGTTCATGTTTTGCAAGAAATAATGAATGATCATTCCTCAGTCACTTCATTCACACAATTTGCTACTTTGCAGGCCCCCATCACAGCTCTCCTCAGGCATCCCAGATGATGAGTTGTAGTCTGCTCAGTCTTATCACATGGGGAAGGCTTTTCTTTTCCTGACCACCCAGACCTGTCCCAGTCCTTGTGGGAGTCTCCTTGTGGGGCTCCTCCTTGGGAGTCACTCAGATACACACATGGGGGCATAAATAAAGGTTCCTCCCTCCTTCTCAGTGCTCTCTGGTGTTTCCAAAGCTCAGTGTCACCCAGGAATCTTACCTGGAGCAGGGAGCACCAGGCACACCAGATACCTCATGAGGTTCACCAAGACCAAGCTGGTGCTGCACTTGGGTGGGGGACAGTCCAGAAGAGGCCAGGAAGTTGATAAGGGCAGGGAAAGTTGGTGCTGCCCCCATTTTTCATGAGCATGAAATGGTTATTTTTACCCACATGGAACTAAGAGCAAAAATAAAGGATGCAATGAGTTATTAGTGCATCACAGGTTTGTATCTCCTGCCCTGGTATTGGTGGTGCAGCAGGAAGACGAGGAAAAGAAAATTACAGGGGCCTGGCATTTGCTTGAACTGCTCCTGCCACGTGGCCCTTGCACACTGAGAGACTTTGTGTGGAGGAGCAACACGATCCAAGTTTCCAGAAGTGCTAAGAAATAAGCACCAAAAAGCAGTGTAATTTTCACTCACAGAATTATTGCCTTTGTGCTGTTCAGGAGGCTGCAGGGAGTAGAAGGATGGTTTCTTGTTTCGCTCCTTTGCCTGTGGCAAAACATTCCTCTATTAATTCATTGCTGTTTGTAAAATGGTTTGACTTCCTTGGATGAAAGGCATGACATAAGTGCTTGGTATTAGATGATTATTATTTATTTTTATTCCTTACTATTTTGCAGACCAAGGACCTATTACAGGCCTCATAAAGTTTAGCACTTCAGCCTTTGTGCTTTCAATTAAAAAAAAAAAGAAAAAAAAAGAAGAAAAAGCACCTCAATCTCTGTAAGATTACAGAGCTGTCTACTATGTATTCCTCAGATAATCTATATTTAAAGGAAAAAACAGAAACAGAAACCAAAGTGATCTCTCAATGGGAAAAAAAAATGAGTATTTTTTAAGGAAAAGGTCTCTGCTTGTAAGATTTTTCACTGCTTTAAATTGATGCAGTCCCACTGATTTTGTTTGGGTAGTCTATGGTTAACATTTTCACATCCAAACTCGAAGTTAATAAACCTTTCCATGGTACTCCCAATAAACCTTTATTTGGGGGCTTGAAGGGTATTGTGTATGTAACACAGACAGGCACTCAGAACCTGGTGATGTGAAGGAATAAAGTTATGGGATCACATTTAAAAAGTCCAGACCAGCATCTTGGTTCTTGTAAATGAGCTTTTGCTGTTTGGAAGTCATTGAGGTTATGCTGACTTGGGTCAAGTGAGCTTATAAAGCTGTCAAAATTAGAAATTTAATTTATGCACCAAATTCATACTGAAATGAAAAATTAAAGAATCAGGGAAGTGATTAAAGGATATCATGGCTTCAGACTTCATGTGTACCATCATCATCTCCAAGCAGCAAAATTGTTGTCGTCCAGTTACCCTTTTTTAGCTGATGAAAGATTTTTCCTTTCAGGTGCATTGTACTTGCTGTGATTGACACACGAGTACCCTTATTGTCTGCAATCAATAAATTGATGTTTGCTGTTGGAGTCACAGAATCCCGGGATGGGTCAGGCTGGGAGGGAGCACAGTGGGTCACTGGTGCCACCTCCCTGCTCCAGCAGGGCCATCCCAGAGCACACAGCACAGGATTGTGTCCAGATGGGGCTGGAACAGCTCCAGTGAGGAGACTCCACACCCTCTCTGGTCTCTGTTCAGGGCTCAGGCACTGCCCAGGGAAGAAGTTCTGCCTCCTGTCCAGGTGGAAGTTCCTGGGATCAGTCCCTGCCCGTTCCTCTGGTGCCATTGCTGGGCCCCCGGAGCAGAGCCTGGGCCCTGCCCTGAGCCCTCCCTGCAGACAGGGACACCCAGGGCTGAGGGCCCCTCTCAGCTGGGGCTCCTCTCGAGGCTGAACAGCCCCAGCTCCCTCAGCCTTTCCCTGTCAGGGATGCTCCAGGCCCTAAATTGTCTCCACTGGACCCCCTGGAATATATATTTATTTTGTTGCTGGCTGGAATTTTTCAGAGCCAACTAGAGAAACTCATTTTCTCTTCAGGCAGAAAGTGCTTTCATTTTTGGACATCAGTGGCATTTTTTGTCCTTTGTCTTCTGAATCAAGATCCAGCCTCTGAACTTTGGAGAAGAGTCATCTTATAAGACACACAATGCAGCACACAGCACTGTTAATCCTCTTTGTTTGGCAGTGCCTAAACCTGTTTTACATCCTGCAGGGAACACTGCAGTCAGCCTTGTCCAAGGAAGCTGCAAGGGAGTGCAATTCTTAGAAACAATTTTTCCCAGGCAAGCTTTCTAGGTAAGGTGGGCAGCTCTTCTGAATTGCCAAAACCAAGTCCAAGGTAAATTGAGCTCACAAAAAAACCACCAGCTTTGGCTGCACTCTCACCCTGTTTTTATTTTTGACTGACCAAAGAGAGAAAACATTTACTCGAAACTTTAAAAAAGCAAATACTACATCACTGTGCCTAGGGAATAAAGAAAAGGCTTGAATGCTGCTCTAAACCATCACAAATTCAGAAGAGTTTTGATGCTACTCAAATTTCATATGAAATGTGCATTTGATAAATATATTTATATAAGTGTAATGTTTAATTCAATGAGTAAACAATGTCTCCCAAATTCTGCATGTGGCTCCTAGATTCTGCAAAACCAAGGTCTTGATGAGACCATCCCCACCTCTTCCACTGAGCTGAATGGAACTGATTTTTGTTTAATATCTCCAAGGCAAAATCTCAGTCTTAATAACATTTCTTGCTGTAACTGTGCATAGTTCTTAAACAGTCCAAATTTTGTAATCCCTAGGCAGTTTGTTTTCCCAGTTTGGTTAGGAATACAGACCAACCCTCTGAGAGCTATAGGCAGTCTCAGTTCCATATTTCCAATGTTCTTGCAGTTATGAGAGTAAAAATTTGTCAGGCTGTATACAGCATTGTGGCCAAAGGTTTCTTTTCACACAATGCACTCAGAATGGGTTCTGCTTAAACTGCACCTGGAGGTTTTCCAAGAAGAGTTAATCCTAAACAGGCTTTCCCCAGGAAGAAGTGAAAACATGAAAACAAGAGTTTGTGGCAGAAGAGTCTCAATCTTCCAACTCAGTCAGGACCTCTTTGTTGTTCAGTAAGTCAGCAGTAAATGCAGAGGTGGTGAGTCACTGCACACCTAGACCTGACCCACTCTTTTCATGTGATTACACACATTTTCCCACTGGTTTAAATCAGGTCTAGTGCCCCTGGAGTTAATCCAATGCTTTTCCCAGCCTACAGAGAATGAGCAAAGCTAAAACTTCCACAAGTTAAAGAATCCATCCCATCCTACAGGCTCGTCTGAATCCTTTCATTCTTTAATCTCATAAAGTACAGTTATAGTTTCTTGGTTATATTTACAAGGAGAAATCTAGGCATGCTATATTCAAATTAGGAATAGAAATCTTAGACAAGAAAACAATATAAAAAAACCCACTGCACAGAGTCAGTGGGAATGTTTGAATGTTTAAATGTTTGAATGCTTGAATGTTTGTATGAGAGGAGCTACTAACTTTTCTGGCATGCCCCATGATGTTATGAAGAAAACATCTCACAACCTGTGTTTGGAGAGACTTTACACTCAGAAATCTGCTGATTTTTTTTTTTTTTTTCCAGTGTATTTTGTGCCTTATTCCCATTCAGACTCATTCAGTTTCCTGTAGATGTGACACTGGCACCTCTCCTTCTGCCCTTCTTCACAAATCATTTATCGAATTTGACTGACAGTCACACCTAACTCTTCTCTCAGACTTTACTGCCTTTCGGTTGAAGGAAAATGTTGCCCCTTTTGGGCACCTTCCAAATTACACCAATCAGCATCTCTGCATTGCTTCCTTGTGGCAGCCTTTATTTCTTGAGTGAACTTTTCTCTTTTATTATACAGAGAAACAACAGGACTAGGGTGGGGTAGCTTATAATTTGAGCTCCAATCTAGTGGTTAATACAAATAATCAGGGCATCACTAAGAACTCTGTTGACAGCTGGTAAAATGCTCCAATTCATCTAAATTTTGGCTGATTTTTCAAGTTCAGAAATGTCAATGGGATAAAGTATTTTTAAGCAAACACACATTTGCCTGTATTTCATATTTCATTTTTGCAAATAAAGAACAGCCTGGAAAATTATTGCAGATCTCCACTGTTTCTTTAAGCTACTGTGTATCTTTTATTGTCTGATAACACAGGTTAACATTTGAAAAATATAGAAATTCTGTGGCCTCAACATCATTTCCCTCACTTGCCATAGCCAGTTCCTCTCCTCTCCTCTCCTCTCCTCTCCTCTCCTCTCCCTCTTCTCTCCCTCTCCTCTTCCTCTTCTCTCTTGGGATCTTTCTTCAGGGTTGAAAATGGTAACGCTCAGCCTGTACTGGGTGTGGTGAAGATGGGGGTTCTTCACAATCCAGTTTGCAGGGTAGAATGAAAGGATTCAGGCAAAACAAGTGCCAAGAAATGTAGGCCAAAACACAACAGGAGCTACCTGTGATGACTGTGGACTCAGCCATCAATGTTTCACATGGAAAATCCAGACTTTGCTTACTCTGTGTGCTGTTTATGAGTAGCCAACATTCATGGCTGGCACTTAACTGTAAAACACAAATGTGGCCATCTCAGCATCACTAATTCTATGGATCACTTTCTACATGGCCACAGACTTCTCTACTCTTGTTATGCTCCTGTTTCAGTTTGCCCCCTAAGTACTATCAGAGATGTTTTTCACTGTGTTGCTCAAATTTTGAGCTGTAAAGGAAGTAACCCAGAGTGCTGGGCAGCCCTTCAGAGGGACCTCAACAAGTTGGGGACATGGGCAGAGAAGAACTGTCTGAAATTTAGTAAAGGCAAATGCAGGGTCCTGCATTTATTTGGAGAAATAATCCAGTGCACCAGCACAGGCTGGGGGTGACATGCTGGGAAACAGCTCCTCAGAGAAGGATCTGGGGGTCCTGGTGGACAATGGGCTGTCCATGAGCCAGCAGTGCCCTGGGGGCCGAGAATGTCAGTGGTGTCTGGGGGTGCATTGGGAAGAGCATTGCCAGCAGCTCAGGGAGTGCTGGTGCCCCTGTGCCCAGCCCTGCTCAGCCCATCTGCAGTGCTGTGCCCAGCTCTGGGCTCCTCAGGACAGCAGGGACAGGGAGCTCCTGGAGCGGGGCCAGCGGAGGCTGAGGAGATGATTTAGGGCCTGGAGCATCCCTGACAGGGAAAGGCTGAGGGAGCTGGGGCTGTTCAGCCTCGAGAGGAGCCCCAGCTGAGAGGGGCCCTCAGCCCTGGGTGTCCCTGTCTGCAGGGAGGGCTCAGGGCAGGGCCCAGGCTCTGCTCCGGGGGCCCAGCAATGGCACCAGAGGAACGGGCAGGGACTGATCCCAGGAACTTCCACCTGGACAGGAGGCAGAACTTCTTCCCTGGGCAGTGCCCGAGCCCTGAACAGAGACCAGAGAGGGTGTGGAGTCTCCTCACTGGAGCTATTCCAGCCCCACCTGGACACAATCCTGTGCTGTGTGCTCTGGGATGGCCCTGCTGGAGCAGGGAGGTGGCACCAGTGACCCACTGTGCTCCCTCCCAGCCTCAGCCAGGTGGTGATTGTGTATGAAAGTAGTGGATAGGAGGGGTTCTGTTGTCTGTGCTTCTGGCAGGATCCTGTCACCAACAGAACCAATGCCTGGATAATCTCCACAGGTACCTGCAGCTCCAGGTTCTGTCCTTGGCTCCCCAGATTGACAAGCTGCTACTGTGCTACATGCCCTGCTTTCCTAAGCACTGAGACTAAGGACTGTCTTCAGCTCTGTCTTGCACTTGGCTGAACATGTTGTCAGAACCTATTAAATGTTAATCATTAACAACCAGCACAAAAGCCAAGCTCTATTTGCAGAAATCTTCACTCAGCTTAAGGGTAATGAATTTCCACTTAAGGGTGTAGTTGTGGCTTGTGTTAAAGTGGAAATTTACTGTAGAAAAACATGAGGAAGATGAAAGTCATCTTGCAAACAACATTGTTAATGATTCATAGGTCGGCTTTTGCTAGATAGTTTTATGAAATAGTTGTTTGAAACAGTAACATAGCTGGCATCACACGGAGCAGCAGACCACGTGAAACCTCAGCTCCAGTCTGTTAAGGCAGTGAGTCAGAGAAGTTTGTGCAATGTGAGGGCTTCTTCTGAAATTTCTAGGCATCTGCCTCCCTGCCTCATTACAGCTTCTGAAAATTGCTTAAAGAAGCAATGACATAAAGCTACAGTATTATTTTAAAGAGAGAAAATTTTTGCCTGACAAAGGGAAGACACTCAGTGAAATTTACTGGCAAATTAAAAAGGAAAATTTGCATCCTGCTGTGGAACACTAAATATTATTAGACACTTGGAGATGAAAATAATATGGATGTAAGTGGTGTACTTAAGAAGTCCATTAAGTAACATTTTAGCAGTAACAAAAAAGAAATAAAGAATCATGTGAGAGAGTCTGTACAACGCATAGGAAGTGGTTTCTTCAGTGCTTGTGAGCATCTGAACATTGTAAACCTTGTTCTTGTGGAACTTGGAAGATTTGTAAGTCCACAGTTTGTGAATCAGTTCTCATTGCCTGGCTGAGCTTAGTGCCCTACAAACCCTACCCAAAGAGCCTCCTGGGATTAGAACTCTGCCAGTACCCAGGACGGAAACACCAGAGGCCCTGTCAAATCAGCACACATGGCTGTGACTGTAAAACCGTCCAAAAATGTTGTCAGACCCTTTGCTGGCAGTCTGACTAAAGAAGATGCAGCATTTATCAAGAGGATAAGTACACCTGTGGCTTTTCAAATCTAGATAAACCCCCTCAATCTTCCTGTTCCTTTACCTGACATCCATATTTTGGGGGGCTTCATTTTCTAGCTGTGTTTTGTTTCATGAGGTTTTTCAGCTCTCTTGGTTTAGATTGTACATTATTTCACAACAGTGTCTTACTGGCATTCAGTCAGGGGCAGATATTTAGGCAGCTCTTGTGATTAAAGGAACAACACATCCAGGAATGTATTCATTCATCCCAGGAAAATGGGATAAGCTGCCTCTTTAGGTATCCTCCCCATCAGCTGCAGGAAAAGTCTTGGCAGACAGCTTGTCCTACGTACCTTACCCATACATGTGAAGTTCTGTGGGATGAATGCAGTCCTGAATATGATTCTACTGATTATTTTAACAAGCTCAAGTCAAGTGGAACATTGGACTCTTTTTATTTGACACCTTTCAGAGACATTATTTTGTCAGATTAAAACATTACTGAGATTCTGAAATAAATTTTGGATCATGGCATGATTTTTAGGGATGGAAATTCTATTTTCTTGCCAGGAGGCATAACAAACAGGCAGAAGATAGGTCTTGGTGACCCTGAAGGTCTGGGTGACTTGGTGAAGGTAAAATATGAAAGCCACAAAAACTCTAAACAGAGCTAAGCATTAAGGTACCTTCTCCTAAATCATGTTGTCTTCCCCTAAATCCTGATGTCTCTTCCACAGTCTTTCTTTTTCCTAAGAGTTTCTTTCTTCCTCTAACAAGTAAACAAGCTCCTTCCTTCCTTCCTTCCTGCCTGACTTAACAGCTAGAGGAACTTAACTTAGGGTTTCTGGAAACAGAGGAGTGCAATATTACAACCACCAACCACTCCATGGACCATGACTTCACTCTCCCAACCTATAAATTCCTACTGCAAACTGCCTCCACAGAACCCAGTTGTATCTCTGAGTTGAGTTTAAGGGTCTGATGGGGAAGGGAGGCATCAGCTGCACAACTTTGACAGAGCGTGGATAGTGAGGAAAGGTCATTTGGGGTCATTTCTGGCCACCCCTCAGTGCTACTGAATGAAAAGCAGCAGGTGCAGGGCTGCTTCAAGGGGTTCACCTGGCTGCTGTGTTGGTGTCTGTGTCACTAATGAGGCCTGGGCTGCTTTTGCCAGGGATATTCTCAGCTCTGGGCGGGTGAAGGAGGAAACCTGCATGAAAGGCTGCTGAAAAGGTGGAGCTAAGGGGTTATTATTTGAGCAGGTGCTCAAAGTGTGCAGCAAAAGCAGCTCATTGCTCATGTTCCAAACACCAGCTTGTCTGGAGCAGGGGGAAGGATCACTTAGAATCATGGAATCATGGAAGGGTTTGCTAGGAAGACCATCTCCTTCCATCCCCCCTGCTGTGGGAAGGGACCAGGTTGCTCAGAGCCCCACCCAACCTGGCCTTGAGAACTTTCCTGACAGGAAGGCAGACACAATTTGCAGAAAAATTCCAACAGTTGATCAATGCAAGTGAAGCTTTTTTTTTTTTTTTTTTTTAAATTAAGGAAGGAGTGCTCTTCTTTACAACCAGCAATAATTTGGACATCTGAACCATTCCCTATGGAGATAGGCATTGCTTGATTTCTAGGAGCACCTGCCTTTTCCTTCTCTTAGACTGTGAGCTGTAGTCCCAGAGAAACTTGGTCTCAGTAGATTTAATACCACGCTGTGCTTTGTATCCCAGGGTTTTCTCTGAGCACATCAAGTGCATTCCCTTGGAATGAAATGAGCTTGGAAGGAGAAGTCCAGGAGGACGCCTGACCCATGCCAGCTACAAATTCAGCCCATGGAACCAGGCTAGCAAAAGCAAAGCCACCAGAAATATGTGCAAAAGGGGGGCATCAGGGCCCTCCTCATGCAGGGTGTCTGCAGGGGCCTGTCTATTTTTCCAACCAATACAGAGCGGTTGGCAGATGATTAAAAATATGAATTGCTGCATTTTTTTCCAGCTTCCAGCTGTCAAATCATTTATGTAGGGGTTGATTCTGATTTCATACAGGTTTTGGGCCAATATAATCACACTGCTGTTGGTTCATGCAGGTCCTCTTTTTGGGGGGAAAAACCAGAATTGTGGTTCCAAACCTTATGTTTGAAATTGCTGTGGACTCTTCCTCCACTTTTGCAGTATTTCCATATCAGCTTTTCCATTCCATATCATGATTTTACTGAATTCTATCAAGCTGTGCTGTGTTAAGACTCAGTGTCAGAACAGAAAATCAGTATTTAATGAAGAAGCTTATTAGGAAAAAATATATTTTAGGTTTACAGAACTGCAGTGTTGAAGCCAGAAAAATTTCAGGTAATAGTCCTTCAAAGGAGAGTGATCAGAATCCATTAAATTTTTCAAAGACAGGTAGATTTCATAAACATAGAAGATATTCTAGCATTTTAAGGCAGATGTGTGTACGCTTCAGAGACCCACAATAAGTATAAAAATTACCTTTCTGATATGTCTGTAATGAGAAGTGATGGACAGTAACAAATACCATTTGAAATTCTTGTGGAGAAGGAAGTGTGATACAGCTGTAAAAATAAGGGGTCAGTGCTCTGTTGAGCCCAGTTACATTTAATTGAAGATTCTTGAATCAGTGAGTGTCAGTGGGTCAAAACCAAAGCAGTTACATGAGGGTAGATCACATTTGCCAAGGGAAAGGGTAAGGAAATTCCTACAGGAATGGGAACACTAAACCAGTCATAATAAAAAAAAAAAAAATAAAATCAAATATGTTTCAATCCAAATTTGGGTAAAAGGGAGACCAATTTAGCACTGAAGTTAAGAACCATATGTGGTGGAATTGGAAGTCCTGATGAAGACTGAAAAATCATATTAATTTAGCACTAATGAACATCTTCTGCCTTTTCAGAGTAAAAATGCAAGGCAAGAGAAGGATTTAAAGCTGCTTGGACTCACAATACTGAAAGTGAACAGATTGAAAAAAATTTTCTCTTTTCTGCCACTCTTCACATTTTTTGAGGACCTAATGAATCAGACACATGCAGCCATGAATATGAGACACTGCTGAGTGTGAGCATATTTAAGTCATCAATGAAATTACCTCTAGAACTAAACTCTATATTGCAGATAAATACAAGGCTGGACCCTGGGGTCACAGCTTCACAAAGATTTATGTGTGCATTTAACTTTATGTACATGGGTAATCCCATTGATCTCTGTACTGCCTACACATGTAAAATGAAGCAGTGTTTTAAATCTTGCCTGAATTATATCTTTAGATTATTACCTTCTCAATCTATGCACCACCCTCCAAAAGCAGCCAGATCCTCGTCCATGTAAGCCTTTTCTAATCTGACAACAACTGGAGTAAGGCCCGTGTTCCTGTAGGGTTCTTAGCTCACTTTTGTGAGTGAAAATAAAACTGAATTCTGTGTCAACCTGAACTGTGCCAGATTTGTTTCCTACCAAAACCAGAAGCTGAAATTCTGGCGACTGCCTGACGTGTTTGTAAAACTGATTGACTTTTTTTTTAATTCAAAGCCATTAGTCATTCTAAATCCTAGGAATTGGATAGTTTAAGTCTGAATTATTCTCATCTCAGCCATCACATTGATCTGACAATGACAGTTTTTAGTTAAAGTGGGCAGTGTCTTTCAGCTCTGCTGTTACAGTGACAAGCAAAGCTTGCAGGGACAGAGGATGTTTTTATAAGACCAAGTGAAAAAGCTGCAGAAAAAGGAAGTCTTAGAACTTACAAGTTATCAGTACAAAGGACTTTCCTTCTACCCAAGCAATTTTTACTCAAGTATTATTTCTCTAAAGTTCTTTTTTTATTTTTTTTTCTGCATAAAAGACTAAACATGATCATGCCTTGTATTCAAATATTTTGTCCAATGAGCTTCTTCAAACAAACAGAAAATAAAAAAAACCCAAACAAACCATAGAAAAATAATGCTGTCATTGATTCTCTAACATTCATAAATCACATATAAAATGTTATTAAATAATATCTGAAGGTAAAATATTCTTATCCAGTTAGACACAAGGAGTATAAAGCAAAAAATGTCTTTATATGGACATTAAGCAAACCAGTAAGAATAAAGCATTAAGCCATTAAGCAGGTAGTAAGAATACACTGGTCCTCAGTTCTGCTCCATGTGATCTTGTGTCACCTGGCCAATACCCATGGATTCCATGTTCTGCTGTGCAGTAAATCAGTGCAGAACTCACCCCACACTCTCCAAAAATGCAGTGGATTGCTGGCACTGCTAAAAAAAAAAAAATACTGAAAGTGATCAGTGGAAAAATGCAACCAATGAACACACCAAGTGCAGGGTTTTAAATGTCCTTTAACCAAAGTTACCTACCTCAATATGTTATTTTTCACAGGAGTTATACAAAACCCCATTACAGAGGAGGGAGATTTGGCCTGTACTGCTAAAAAAAAAAACAACTCCAGATTGGTGCCCCAGCCTTGGCTCAAGGGCTGAGTGCCACGATCTGGTTCTTTGTCAATGTGCTTGAACTTTCTTCCTCTCTGGAAAAGAGTGGCTGCATCCCTACTGACTGAAGATTTTGGGCTGTGTGAGCTTCCCTGAACCACCCCAAGGGATAGCTGGCCTGTTCCAAAAGGAACAGACTGCTCCAAAGGGAGCAGACTTGCATGCAACACAGACTGTAGAGGTCTGTAAATGAATGTTTGAGTGTGTTTCCTTTCACAAATATACAAACATCAGAGTAAATGCGGCAAATCAAGGTGCATGAGATTTTGGCACATGAAATTACGTAACCCCAAATGCACCTTTTAAAAATGTGTCCTCCAGATTCAGACATCTCACCACTTATTTCAACACAGAAGGATTTTTTTCTTAATGGAAGAAGAGCTGATGTCCAACGCTGATGGTCAGAGTGCTCTGTTAAGCTCTGTGTTCACACAGAAGGGCTGATGAATGATTAAAAGAAATGAAAGTGCTTTCTAATAAGAAACAACTGGGCTAAAAACAAACATGTCAAAGGCAGATTAAACTGTGTGCTCCCTTTCAAGGCTCCTGCTCTGGCACAGCCGAAGTGCTTTAAAAAGAGCAATGAGAGGTTTTCCCTGCCAGCTCCTTTCTGTCACAGTGAGGTCACTCACAGTCCATAGAGCAGGTTTTGCACGTAGCAGGGCACATCTCAGAGCTGCTCTGGAGTGGCAGAGAAGGCACCTGGAGCTTTGAGATGCACTGGTGAGGCCACACCTCACATCCTGGGGCACCTCTGGGCCCCTCAGCACAAGAAAGACATTGAGGGGCTGCAGCGTGTCCAGAGCAGGGAACGGAGCTGGGCAAGGGGCTGGAGCACCAGGAGGGGCTGAGGGAGCTGGGAAAGGGGCTCAGCCTGGAGAAAAAGAGGCTCAGGGGGGACCTTCTGGCTCTGCACAGCTCCTGACAGGAGGGGGCAGCCGGGGGGGGCGGGCTCTGCTCCCAGGGAACAGGGACCCGGGAAGAGGGAACAGCCTCAAACTGTGCCAGGGGAAGGTCAGGCGGGACATCAGGAGGAATGGAATTTCTCCACTGAAAGGGTTGTTAGCCACTGGAAGGGGCTGTCCAGGGAGGAGGTGGTGAATCCCCATCCCTAGAGGTCTTCAAGGAGCTACTGGACCTGTCACTCAGTGCTCACGTCTGGTTGACAAGGTGGAGATCAGTCACAGGTTGGGCTCAATGACCTTGGAGGTCTTTTCCAGCCTAAATAATTCTGTGATTTGATGATTCTGTGAAGCTGCCAGCTCTGAGGGTCTTAATGCAGAAGGTGGGACATGAGGCTGTTTCTCCCAGCAAAACCCATTGCCAGGACAGGATGACCCCTTCTGAAAGAAGTGCAGCCTCAACACCTGGTCAGTCCTGTCCAAAAATATTTACTGAAAAGGTGAATAGGAGCCTGAAAAATAGCCTCAAGGCAAGGCTGGTTCCACATGAGGACTGGCACTTGGAATCAGCTGAGACAGCATCTCCTACCTGAGGTGCCACTTTTGGCACCCCTTTTATCATCCCTGCTGATTCCCATTCAGAAGCTGCCTTGGAAGGACACACTCTCTTTAGGAGAGCTGCAGGAGGTGCAAGCTTTCACCTCCTGTCCAGCTTCATCTCACCTGAGACAGCAGACCAGGGGGATGGAAGAAATAATTATTTTGCATTTCATATAATACAAGTCCAGCTGTGACTAATTTGACAGCAACTTCTGCAAAGCCACTGAAAACGCCATGATTGATTTTACAGGGCAGGTTTGAATTCATATAGAGCTCAGCTACACAGATTTGTGCATCATTTGTTTCCTAAATAAGCTGGAGAACTCTGAATGTGCAGTGGGAGTGGTGACACATGAGGGAAAAGGATGGGAACTCTTACAAGGAAACTCTTGAGCTGTGTCCATGCAAGGAAAGGAATTGACTGCCTTGAAAGAGAAGGACAGGAGGAGGAAGAGAATGGATATTCTTGCTGCTCCCATTGCCTGTTCATATGGAATTCACTGAAGGAAAAAAAGACCTGAAGGAATTTGGATTTGTAAGGCCTAGCGAAACACAGCTCTGACACCAAATATGTGGGAAAAGGGAGATCTGCCGTGTGAAAGAGGAAGTCTTTAATTCTTGCCAAGGGGGAGGGCAACGGGAAATCTTGGGAGTTCTCAGTCCACAAGGATCAGCCTGTAACTATTTTATGCTGGAGTGTGTTTCCCAAGCAGAGAGGCAGCAAATTGATATTTCTACAGGAGCAACATTGTGACAAATCAGTTACTTTTATTTCATGATACAACTCCAAGCAAACTAATTTTTGTGTGTAAGCATTCAGTGTTACTGGGTTGAAAAAGTAAATTAAGTTACATTTATTTTAAAAAATGCAGCATCCTAGTTTTTTTATGGATTTCCATATGCCATCTTTGGGTGAACAAATAAGAAGTCATTAATTACTTTGAGAGGGTATTAAAGGGCAGCTCCTGGGAGTTCCCCAAAGTAGCATTGCAAATCATAACCTTTATTTTGTTTCTGCAGTGAGGTTAAATGAAATAACCTTGTTTTTTCAGTCAAATCCCCTACCACTTATTGCTTTGCCTTGCATGAACCTGCCTGAACCAATAACCATGTAGTAATATTAGGAATGTAAATCACTCATTTACCTCCAGGAGAGGAGGATGGGGCAGCCTGTGCTGCCTGCACGATGTGAAGGGCTTGAGCCAGCCTGAAATCTCTGAGGCAGGAGAAGGCTTTGGTTTCACGTCTCACACACAGGAGAGGGGGAGGTCGGATTCTCCCTCTTCCCAGCTTGCCAAGCAGCCAAAAAGTGGAGCCCCACGGGAGGGCTGGGTGAGGCACCACGCTGCTAACAGAGGCTTCAAGGCAGCCCATCTGCTGGCACTGGGACACAGCAGAGCTGCCAGGGAGGACACCTCACCCCTGGGCACTTCATGGAGTCCTTGGGAAACAGAAGCGTGGTCCCTTCAGAGGGGCTGGAGCAGACTGTGGGAATGGGAAACCTGATGGGTTTGGGGGCAGGGAGAATGTGAAGCTGCTGGGATTTTCTGGGAAAGTGTGCATGAAAACCTTGTTTTTTCATGGTGGTGTGTGTGGTGGTGTTGTGTGGGGGGGAAAGGAGGAAGAATTTGTAATTTGTGTATTTGTTCTCTGATAGGGAAATGTAATACCGGTGGATTTGCTTTGGAGAGGAAAAAAGAATACTATTTGAGAAGAAGGTTACTTGCATGGCCAGAGAATGATTGAGGGACCCCTGTTTTAAAAGAGCTGGATGCCTAAGCCTGAATTAATAAACTAGGAACTGCTGTTGAAACAATGCGAGGAATTTCTGAAGGAAAGACAGAGGGGACCTTGGCAAAGCAAGAAGGTAGGAAAAATTATCAGTTTAATGATCAATTTCAAAACAGATCAGAGATCCTTCTGCTAATTTATTTCTTCTCTCTCTCTTTTTAACAATCCTTTTCCTCAGGAATAAATGTTTAAGTGGAAATATATTTAATTATGACTCTGCTAGTCCCTTGGCTTGGAAGGCTGGAGATGAGGACTAGGTTTTGTTTATTTTGAAAAATAAAATGCATTGGATCTGAATATTGCCAAGCAAGTTACTGCTTCACTTTTCAGATGCATGAACACAGAAAACATCCAGGTTGAGATTTCATAAATTTTCACAGTGCTTTCCACAGTTTGCTTTTGATGCCTGAGAGTTCTCAGTAGTTCTAAACGAAGAGGGGAAAATGACACAAATGTTTGAGTTATTGAAAGTCTAAGACCTAAAATAAATCTTTGGCCAGCTCAAATTCTACCCTGTCCATTCTTCTGCAGTATCATCACTGATATCTAAATGATAGAGATGTCTCTGCTGGTATAAGAAATGATATAATAAATGATATAATGTCTTTGCTGTTTCTGCAGAGTGAATTAAGAGGGGATTTCACTGATGCCAGCTGCAATTAAGCATGAAATTTTGGTTTTGCTTTTACCCCTTTATTCAGTGTTCATGAAAGTTTTGCCCAAACTCTCTCTGGCCAAAAGAAAACTTTTCCTTGGTTTCATCTCACACCCAGACCTTCAAAAAGTTGGGTTTTGGTTTGTATTTTTTGGGGTTTTTTGTTTGTTTGTTTGGTTGGTTGGTTTTGTTGTTGTTGTTTTTTTTTTTTTTTAATAGCAAGACCTTCTTTTTGTTGCCATTTATTCCCAGAAAGCCTGAACAAAGCAGGTTTATTTTGTAGGAAGACGTGTAACAGTGCTTGGAGAGCAGAGGCTCCTTGGCTTGATTTTCTGTGGGGATAAGATTGGTGTTAACAAACTGTTTGATGTCTGCTATTGTCCTTTCTCTTCATAATCTCAAAACCCTTCTCCAATTTCAGCTACATCTGCCAGATGACTTCAGTTTTTGGAGGCACTAAACTGCAAATTTCAATAAATTGGTGGCTGGGACAGAAGAAGATCCAAACTGGTTTTTCCAGAGGAAAAGGTTGGAGTAGAAACTCAAATATATGATCAGAAACCAAAGCAGCAAGGCAGTGGAAGTGCTCTAGTCTGGAAGCAAGTCTTGGCCAGAATTTGGTATTCAGAGGGGAGCTCAGCCACAAAACCTGGAGCACCAGGGTGTCAGGCTCTGGGTCTTATGCTGATCATGGAATGATTCACATTCCTGGGGAAGAGGAAGACTTGTGAATGAAGTATTTCTCTGTAGACACAGACTTTTTCTCATTTCCTTATTTGAAGAGAACGACCAATTTTAGTCTGAAAAAAGTAAAAAACTGTGAAGAATATGCTGGTCTTTCCTGAATTTTCTAGACAACACTGGAAATCCCACACATCATTTTCTTTTCTGAAGTCCTTCTATTCGTTCATTTGCCTAATGACCTCATACTTTTTTCTTTTTATTTATGAATGATAAGTAAGAACTCTCTGATTTTTTTTTTTACTACATCAAAATACAAACGTTGCCAGAATGAAGTAATTTGTGCCAGAGTTCACCCTATTGTCACCACTCATAACAAAAGATTAGAGACTGTAAATGGTAACTGAGGAGTGGTGAAAACAAATTTAGTTTCATTTGCAAAGCCTTTTATTTCCTGTCTTTCCATCATTGTAAACATATGTACAATTTCCTCTTTCCTCTCATCTTTTGAACTTAGAAATGGTTGGGTTTGTTTTTTGTTTTTTTTCACTTGAAAGAGTCAAGGGCACAAATGCAAGGTGTGGAACAACTGAGCAGGCAGCAAATCTACAAAAGGGAATTTGTGAGATAGCGGATCCATCCTGATGAAAGAAAGGAATCCTGTAAAAATGAGGGGTGCTGCAGGAGATATGGGAAGTAATACCTCTCTCCCATATGGACAAATCCCCATCTGGGATGCTGTGTGCAGCTAAGTGCAGGTAACAGCTGGAGAAATGACCCTTGCCAAGTGGCAAAACCCCAGAGATGAACACCAAGAATTGTTAGAGGTCCAGAGAACACAACTTGTGAGACAGGAGTGAAGGAGCTGGGTTTGTTTAGTCTAGGGAAGGGAGGAATGTGCAGAGACATGATAATAGCCACCAGGAACAGGACAAGACATGATGTGTTTGAATTGCCTCGACACAGAGAGGGTGGGAATTAGGGGGAAAAAGCAGCTTTTTAATGGCAAGATAGTGAAGGGCTGGATTAGCTTCCTTCAGGAATTTGTGGAGGCTTTCACTGGAGGTTTAAAGAGTGATTTAGACAAACATTTACCAGGTGAGTTATAAGGGTGAAGTTTGCTTATGTGTAACCCTGCCCAGGGTAAAAAAATGGACAGGGTGACTTCTGAAAGTCTGTGGCAGCCTATATTTCAGTGGGTTTTCTTTTTTACCATTGCTTAAAATCATGATTTTGAATATTTTAAAATATTTTTAAAGTGAATGGGGCCTAATCCTCTGTTCCTCACACACAATTTTCCTCTTTATAGGCACATCAATGCATTCCTTATCTTAACTGATTATTATCCTGACTGTTCACGGTTCTAAGAATTTTATGGGCAGAAACAAGTGGCTTTAAAGACTGTATTAGGGCTAAGGTTTTCCTTTCATAACATTTATAAAATGTGCTACATGTATTTTTAACTACTTATTCATTAGTATTTTTTTTAAATTGAATCATTCCATTAACACCTGGCTTAATAAGCTTTAAAGTAGTTTTATAAGTCTGGCATATTTTTATTCAAGATAGATTCTTCTAGGGTATATATTTGGTTATATTTTCTAATGTGAAAATAACCCAGTATTAAAGAAAAATTATTTTTCTTTTTTTTTTTTATTTTCTGTTTATAACAGATACAGTTTAAAAATAGCTAATTAGACTTTGGCTGACATATCCCTACCCTTTCATCAGTTTTAAAATTACTGACTTTGAATTCAACTACTTTCCCTCTGCTTCTGAACTGTAGGTCAAAATCAACAAAACTTTACATAATGCCAGTCCTTTCTGGTGCATCTCTTCTCATTCACCTCTCTGAAATCCACGGACCTGCTATTCCCAGTCTGACTTGCAGATGTCCTTTTGTCTCTCTGAGGGTCAAAATTGGCTGTTGGCTGGGTGTCTTTCAAGCCAGAGCATGTGCCACACAGTGAGAGGAGGAGAGAGAGCTGAGAACAGCACCTCTGGAGCACCAGCAGAAAGGCAGATGGGTTTAGCTTGAGTTTTTGGACAATTTGAGTCATCTAAGCACACAAGAGTTACATGGAAGACAGGTTAAATGGCATATTCGGGTATCTTAAATGTGACAGCAGCCACCAAGAGAGGTGGGAAAGCTTTGCAAAATCCTCTCAGGAGGATGATAAAGAGCAATCTGCTTCAAAAACTATGTTTCACCTTCCTTGTTAACAATCAGGAGTTGAAATGGAATTTGAAGAGTACAACTTAGCAGGAGGAGTAAGTTAAACTCTTGTCATGGGTTAACCCCGACATGACAGACAGTTGCCTGGTCGAATCGCGTTTCTCTCAATGTTACCTATAAAATCCCACGGAGGGCGGGAGTTTAAGGGAGTTTTTTCCGGCCCAGGGGTGGTGGCCGGAGCCACGGCCTGATGGGCCGGGCGTCCCTGCCCTTGCCNNATATTGTAATATCCCAGACTGTTTGTCTCTTTAATCCAGTTAAAACTCATGGGGGATGGACAATTTTGATGTGTGGCTTGTAAAGGTTGTAAAGAAAATGCCCGATGCCAGGTTTATCAGAAAGCAGAGGCTTATAAACTTGGTGGTGAAGGAAAAAGCCTTAGAATTTCAAGCCACAATTACTTATCCGACAGAGTAATACCCCCATGGGCTGGCCCATGTTCTAAAGTTGAAGGAACCGTGAGAGGGTTTTATGGAAAAAAGAAGACTTTACATTACTGCAGATTGTTTTTGCTGCAGGAGGGGGCAGTTTGGAGAACCACGTAAAGCAGGAAGAAACCCTTTTCTTTTCCTTTCTTGAGAACTGCACATGGATTGAGGGAGAGGAGAAGGAGGGAGAGGGAGAAGAGGAGGAGTTCTGGCTGTGTGTGTTCTGATTGTTTTTTTTTTTCTTTTCTTTTCTCTTAGGTCTGTTAATAAACTTTATCATAGCATATAAGTTGTGCTTTTCTGTCTCCTAATGGTTTATCTCACAGAAAAGAAATCAGGGAATAGTGCATAAATTGACCGTAAAACCACTACACTAAATTTGGTGTTTCTGCCCGGTTATGCAAACTAAACCCGCTACACTCTGAGGAAAAACTGAAGCAAGTGCTATATAGGGAAATACAATACCAGCTTAGTCTAGAAAAGAGAAACAAGCTACTGAAAAACCCCTCAGAAAACTGGGTCTATCAAAGCAAAAAACATAAAGTTAATACAGGTTTATAAAGGTCTTATATTATTCCATTTGAGTTGAGATGAAAAAGAGTAGTTCAATGTTTTGGAGGAGACTGTGGGCGACAAGATTTTAATGAGCTATAAAACCTGTATCAGGTCAGCATGCTTCAGTATCTAATAGAACAAAAAATGTCACTGTTCCAGATGTACATTCTAAAGGTTTGCTTCCCTGCAAAAACACCTCTGTCAGCTCAGAAACAGAATTATTATTTAGTGAAAAATGCCAGGAATGGTTGTTTCCATCCTTTATCTGCTATTGAGAAGTTCATCCAGGTGCAAAAGATTTTATAAAATTTTTTTGGTCTAACTTTTGGTGCACCGAATAAAGTTTTTCTTATTATTCCTGCAGAAATACAGGGATAATGGATTCCATGGTTCTTGTGTGAGGAACTGCTCCTTCTTGTTGTTATCATGGAGGTTTTTCAGTAGGTGTGGAAAGTGTCACTACAACAAAGAGTGTTTGTTTTGATGGTCATTTGTTCTGATAGTATAAAAATAATTTAGAGTCTATTAACAAGGACAACAGGTTGATTTTGTGCAGCCCCCAGCTGGATAAGAACATGTGCTGGGTGAATGACTGGCTCACAGGTGGGCACAAGGGGTGACAGTGACTGTGGTGACATCAGACTGGGGACCTTCACTGGTGGGGCTCTGCAGGGCTCCATCCTTGGCCCTGTGCTCATCAACATCCTCATAAAGAACTGGGACTCAGGACTAGAAGGGATACTTTGCTAGTCTGTAGATGACCCCGAATCGGGAGGAGCTGTTGACTCCCTGGAAGGCAGAAAAGCCCTGCAGAGAGCCCTTGGATCAGTGACAGGGTCACCAACTGTGAAGTTTAACAAAGACCAGGGCTGGATTATGCATCTGGGGTGGGACAGCCCTGGGTGCAGGGACAGACTGGGGGATGAGATGCTGGGGAGCAGTGCCAGGGAAAGGGACCTGGGGGTCCTGGTCAGTGGCCAGCTGGACATGAGGCAGCAGTGCCCTGGAGCCAGGAGGGACATCCCTGTCCTGGGGGCACCAGGCCCAGCATGGCCAGCCGGGCCAGGGAGGGGATTGTCCTGCTCTCCTCTGGGCTGGAGCAGCCTCACCTTGAACATTGTGTGCGGTTTTGGTGCCACAGTATAAGAAAGATCTAAAACTGTTAGAGTCCAAAGAAAGGATATGAAGATGGTGAAGGACCTGGAGGTGAAGCCACAAAAGGAGCACCTGAGGGCACTGGGTCTGTTCAGCTGGAGGCGACTGAGGTCAGAGCTCACTGTGCTCTTCAAGCACCCTCTTAGGGGAAGCTGAGGGGCAGCTCTGCTCTGTGTGACCAGGGACAGGACCCAGGGAACAGCTGGAGCTGTGTCAGGGAGGGTTAGGCTGGATATCAGGGAAAGGTTCTTCCCCCAGAGCGTGGTGGGCACTGACCAGGCTCCCCAGGGAATGGGCACAGCCCCAAGGCTGCCAGAGCTCCAGGAGAGTTTGGACAACGCTCTCAGGGATGCACAGGGTGGGATTGTTGGGGTGTCTGTGCAGGGCCAGGGGTTGGATTTCAATGATCCTTGTGGGTCCCTTCCAACTCAGCACAGTCTATGATTCAACCATTTTGTAGCCCAGAGGCCACAGCAATCATCCAGGTGGACAAAGGAGACAGAGAAGGGAGCAGAACCTTGGTGTCCTTCAATGTCACAGCTGTGCTGTCTGTCCCTCAGATATGTAAATGTGTATCAAAATTTTAGGGCTGGGATTTCTCACTTCTCCAAAGACAGAGAGATTTTGTTCAGGTGCAATTTTTATTCCAGTGTGCTTTTTTTTTTTTTTAATTATTTTTGTAAACCAACAGGACAAAAATGTTGGAGCCCTAAAATGTTAATAAAAATGGAAATTCTTGTCTTCCAGTCAGCTCTAGCTGCTGCCTGTTACCAGTTCTGGGGAAGATGCTCATACAGCTTCAGAAAATTAACAGCAGGGAATAACTTCACATTGGAAAGGCATTCATCATATGGCATCTGTGCATGTGTGAATGTAATTTGAAGGCTTCTGTGATGTACACCTCACCAAAAGCCATTTTCCATGCTGGAAACGATGACAACCCAAAGTATGGCCTTGTGCTGGCCAGTCTTGATGTTGCCATGGCTGTCTTGGGGGTTTGGTCAACTTTGAAAAGAAATTTCCTTGCCACTGCTTGAAGAAAAACAACAAAAAAAAGAAAATAAACTACCATATTGTTACCAATCTCCAGCTGGCAATCAGTTTGCTACGTGGAACTGCAAAGTGACATCTAAGTTGTGATTTATTTTCAAAAATTAAGAGCGGGCCCATTATGCCAGCCCTAAAAGACTCTGGGTGTTTGCAATGGCCAATTACTGTGGAAACTGCTGAAACAAATAAATGTTTGGATAAGGATCTGGAACAAACGCCTTCATTTTTTAAAGAATTCTTGCAAAATATCACTAGACCAAGAAATCCCAACCACTTCATCTGCTTGTTGCTACGTCTATATCCTTCTCTGGAATTCTTCGCTGCAGAGCTACAAAGGAATAAATGAAAAACTTCTGTTCTCTCACTTAACCTATAGCAAGCAGCCTTTAAAAACAACTCATCTGTTACATTCCAGCCATATTTAGCTGTATTTATCAGAGCTGTGTGGTAGGAAATGATCTGTAGGGGTTTTGAAAGACTGAAATATGAGGATATTCAAGCCCTGCTTTGAATCCAGTATAATCCTGCACATGAACTTGTCCCATTGAAATCAGGTTCATAAAAGCATACCTGTACACACCCTTCCTAAAGTCAATTCTGAATGCCTCTGGTACTGTAATCCTGCTTGATGGGGCAGATCTTGCTTCTCCAGGGGAAAACAGAGCGTGGCAAGAACCCAGTGTCTTGCCATTCTGTGCTGTTCCCTTTCCAAACAGTGGGAATGGAACAAAATGTAAGAAAACAAGAAAAGAAAATGCACAGGTGGCACATAAATCAAAACAGTGCGTTTTATTCCTTAAAAATTCATGCAGAAATACACACAGACATATTTTTACACAAAATGCAAGGGAGACTGAAGTATTAGACTGAAGTATTTGCTTTTTCAGAAGTTTTTAAAGCAATATTTGCTTTATGTAGATTCAAATAAGGAAGAGAGATCCTACTTTGTTTAGTAACACAACATCAAAGTCCCCATACAACCTGTTCTATATGTGAGTTACTAATTCTCTTTTCACTCTTAAATGTATTTATTAGCTCTGTCCAGGTTTACTTTAATATTGTGACACAAAAATATATTTAATCCCATTTACAGATGCAGCTGCTGTGGTTTTATTGCTGTGATAACAGGCTTCCCAAGCAATGAGGTTCCCAATCAACGTGCAATTTATCATGTTATCTATGTTCATGTTTCTTATTTCTATTTAACATGTTATCTATATCCATGGTTCTCATTTCCAGAAGCAAGGAAAAAAAGCTTCTTGGTTCTGTGAATATAACATACATGTTCACCCAGCAAAGTACTGAAATTAGATTTATCCTCCTCCTTTTAATGCCCCCACTGCCTCTGATTAGGGCTGGTTAAGGACCATAATACTGGTAATTAACATGTTTCTGTTTTTAAAGATAAACTTCTGGTAAGAAGCATAAGACCAAATATTTTTTAAATGAAGGTATTTTAACACTGAAAATATGAAAGTTTATGAATGCATGTCATTTTATTAAAAGTTCAAAATTCCAGAAACTCATCAATGTCCCTATCTTGGATATAAAGTACAGAAATGCAAATAAATCATCAGAAATTAAAAATGAAGAACATTTAACAAGGCAAATCATGTTAATTTTCAGTTATGATAGCAAAAAATCTTCCCTCTTGTTTATTTGCTTTACTGATTTATGTAGTAGCTTTTTTTTCTAGAGGCTCATGTTGTGAGAGAACAGCACAGTCCTGCAGTCCTTCCCACAGAAATGGTGCCAAAGGACATCCCAGAACTGGGGACAGTAAAAAAGATAGAAATTAAATTTAAAAGTATTAGCAAAAATATTAGCATGACAAAATTCAAACAAATAAATATGCCATATTTAGGCAGAGTGGACAAAACACAGGAGAGAACAGAGAGAGACATGAGAGAGAACCCATCTGGGTACCCTGAGTAGGAGACTCTTTACGATTAAGCCTTCTGGAACCAAGCTAAGCTAAATATAATTTATAAATACAATTTATAAACACAATTTATAAATATAATGGCTAAATACAATTCACAAATATAAATTAAACACACCTCTTCAACCATTTTAAATCCAGGTGGCTTTAGGCACCACAAGGATACAGATGTGCTTTAGCCCATGTCACACAGTAGGTGAGCAGTAACACCAGGAACAAACCCCACTTTTGCATCACTACNAAAAATCATCATGGCATCAGTATACCACAAAGAATTAAGCCCGGGATGGATGGCTGAAATATCAGGCACCAAAGAGTGAAATAAGAAAAGCAAATGTACTTTTCCAAATGCTTTGCAAAATAAAATGATGGGGTTATTTTCCCAGCACTCTAATCCCGTAAGCACCCTTTTGTTTTCAGTGCTTGGCGATATTGGGTTTCAGTTTGTGGTTTTGCTATTGTTCTTTTAAATGAAGTAGAGAAACATACACTAAATGAAGTGTGGGGTGTAGTTGACCTCTAATATTTCATGTAAGGGCTTGTTATGTTTCCCACATTTAAATGAAAATCGACTTGGGCTGCAGCAGCAGAATTAGAGATCAGAAGGAGCAAGGTAGTTGGATGATAGAGTTTTCCTAACAGCAAGCACTTTTCGGGATTATAGGACCAAATATTTAAGCAGACACTTGACTGAGATCTAATTTTGCTGGAAACTGTGTGTTTTACAGCCTGATATGCGTCTGAGGCAAATGTCCTGGGCAGGTTTTACTCTTCTCCTTCCCTATTTTCTCTTGACTTCTTGGACAACACATCCACCTATCTACCACTAACTAGCCAACCTACATGGTTAACTATTCTACTTTCAAACACTCAGAGGGAACAACTCATGTATATAACAGCTCTGAAGATAGAAGTCCAAGCTAAAAAATAATGGGAATTCAAAAATGGAACACTCTGGAATGTGTAGGCTTTGCTTCCATTTCTACATCTCTTTTGTGGCTCTTGACTTAATCTAGCTTAAAAAAAAAAATCTCTCTTTAAGAAAGGCATTTGCTACGATTTTGAAAACTGATGTGGCTCCTAACCTGCCTGACACGTCTGTAATATTTCCTAGGTTCACACTTTGGAAACCTTTGAAATGAAGCAAAAATCCCTCCAAATGTTTACGTGTAAGAACATAATTGCATTTATATATGCATTTAAAATATAAATGTGCAGTGTATGTGTTACAAGACCTCCTGGACCACAAAGAAAAATTTGACTCAGGATTTTCAAAATTTAGACTTTCTTCTCCAACACTCCCATTGCTGCTTTTATTTCACACTTGCTCTTCCACATCCCAGGCTTTTCTTGCCCACGGCAAGAAAGGGTTTAGGCATCACCTATTGAATTTCAGATTGATACACACTATCACTTTCAGCACAATTACACGTGGAATGGTTTTGACTCTTTAGTTTTAAATAGTACCTTTGTGGGAGCTATGCAGCTGGGGGAATGCACCTGTGTCCAGCTATAATTTCCACCTGGGGTTGGGAAGATCATTTTAGATGTGGCTATTGCTGTGAATTAAATTATTTATTGAGCAAGTCTCAAAGTCCTGTGTCCATCATTGCCGCCTTCTCCACAGAAGGAACTGGGGGAATACAAACTATTGCAGCACATGGAGAAAAATGACATTGCAATAGACATTAAAAATATCACATATCCTTCAGCTGCAAGTATTGAACTGTTAGGAAATGCTGGAGAGTGAACAGGAAAAGGAACTTTGTCTTTTTTCTTGAAGATAGTGAGCAAAATCTGCAGGTGATAGAGTTACTAGAATTATGAATGAGAGCGGAAATGCTCTTGAAGTTTTGCTCTGTTTTCCTGCGTCCTATTCCTACCCCTCATCAGGATTCTAGGAATGGCATGGTACCTGTGTGTGAAGGTAAGTGGGTATCATCCTCGGTGTGCCTCACCCCTGGAAGTGTTCCAGGCCAAGTTGGACAGGGCTTGGAGCAACCTGGGATAATGGAAGGTGTCCCTTCCCATGGCAGGGGCTTGGATCCAGATTATCTTTAGGGCCCCTTCCAATTCAGGCCATTCTATGATTCTGTGCATAATTCAGTAAATCTTTATTATTTCATCTGGCATTTCAATCCTTAAACACATTAACTGGAAAAAAAACCCCAGTCCCTTTCTCTGGTTCTCTCCCGTTTCAAGGAATTATCCTGAGTAACCAACCCAGGAAGCCTAGGTCAGGGAGCATTCCTGAAGGGCAACAGGGCATGATGGCCCAAACACAGAAGTGGTATCAGAGACAGGAACTGTATTGCTATGTTGGATATGAAGAGATTAAGAGTGACTGGCACTTGACAAGATTTGCCTTTTTCAGATAGATCTTGGAGATCCCTTTTCTGACCCCTCCAAAAAGAAGGGAACAAAACTGGGTGGTGGCAGTCCCATATCACATGGCCACCTCCCTGTTCACAGGGATTTGTCAGTAAACCACCCATCACAGCTTCACATCTCACAGAACAGGTGCCACAGCTTCTACCCACAGCTTTTGCACCTTCCTGCCAGATCCTTTTTGTCTTCACACGCACACACACACCAGGGAAGGGAAGCTGTGGCAGAATCTTTATCCTACACATGCTTTTCCTCAGATCCTACCTCAGTGCTCAGTGCTCAGGAGAGCTGGTAAAGTTTGCCAAGTTTCTCTGTAACTCCCAGATACTAAATCAACTGAGGTTGCTGATGAGTGACTTGCAAAATCCTCATCTGGCCTCTGACAGTAACACCCTGTGTGGCTTTCAGCAAGTCTCAACACCTTTCTGCTTCTGCCTTCCCATGGCTAAAATGTTTATTTGTCTGTCACACCAGGTTTTTAGGGAGACTTCATAATTCAGCACATTACAGAAAATTGTGCTTTTCCTGCAGTGAGTTAAATAAGTCAGGCCATCAGCAGTGAGATGAGGTCTGCCCTGAGAAGGGACTTGATGTCTATGATCATTTTAGGGTTTATAACACATCAAAGTCCACATAAATAAACCAATTCAATGCAGACAAGAGGAAAAATGGTCCCAAAAAAGCACAGTTCAAGAAGCTGTTGCTGAGCACAGGTTAATCACTTAAGAACAACATCTCCACTTGCAAAAATAGGGTAATAATTGGGGGTATCATCTGGTCTGTAAAACCTATCTCACAGCTGTGACAAGTGAGAGGCCTGCAGTTAAGTAAATGAAAGAACAACAATCACTACTTCTCCCAGAGCACTCTGCTCCCTTAAAACCAGCACAGCCCCCCAAAATGTGCCACCTGTTCCTTAATTCCTGAAATCATAGAATTTGGGAGATGAAACTGGCCAGGCTCAGCATGAGAATAGGGTGCATATTTATGCACAGGAAAAGTTAAATTTTGACACCTGTCCCACAGGTTGTCTGGCCTAGGAATGAACACCCTGGTCTAGTGGAAGGTGTCCCTGCAGAGAGGCTGGAAAGAGATGATCCCTATGGTCCCTTCCAGCTCAGTCCATGCTATGATTCTATGGATTATAAGGCTCATAATTTGCATTTCTACAGCCAGACACTGAGACCTTTTTGTCTCTGTTCTGGCATTATAGCTTCAGGAGCAACTGCATAATATGAAGAATATTCAGAACGAAACAGGCACCAGGCTTGGAGGACTCCTGTAAGGATTATAGAGAGTTGAAAGTGTGACATTAATGTGATGAGGGCAGCTCACAAAGAAAGGGAATTATTCCTTGTTTCCAAGAATAGCCTAGAAACACATTTCTCCTCTAAGATGGAAAAGGCAAAGCTCTGCATTAGTAGAATGGCTACTATAAAAGGAGTAAGAGAGTAAAGGGATTGATTCCTTTACTCTGCAGCAATTCTAAACCAGATATATGAAAATATTAACGTGATCAAATGACAAGATATTGAGTAATCCTGCAACATAGCAGCATTCAGATTGTTTTATTGAAGAGGGGTTTGGAGAGCTTTTAGGACAACCTCTGGCAGCTTTTTCCAGCTGTGATGCCCCAATGTCCAGTCCTTTGGACAGACATGGATCAATTTTATGTCCACATTTCTGTAGGAGCAATTCAGCACCCTCACAGCTGACAGATGACAGGAAAGATCTGCCCACAGCAGAAAATGGATCTCCATTTTCTGCAGCCCTTTGCAAGTGGTAATTAAATTGTGCAGCACAGAATTAAAATTCATAGAATCATTGAAACTGGGGATAGAAGAGAGCTGCTAAGGTCATTTTCATCCCTGCCCCTCCTTCTGCCAAAGCTTTGTCCAGCACTTTGTAGCCAATTTGAAAAGCTCTCTCCTTACCCAGGGCTTTTAAGAGTCCCTCGTTTGATTTATGCACGGCAGAAAATGATACCTTTTCTCCAGAGACGGACAATTTGCCTCATTCAAAGAGTTGTGTAATCAATTTCATTTACCAATTACAGCCCTTCGTTAGCACGCGGCCACCAGGGCACTGGGGAAGCAGGAAGTTAATGAGATTGAGGATGGGATCAGGGGGGTCTCCTGAATGCCTTGTTTTGCCCTGACAGCCCAGTAAATCTTGAGCCTTGAGTGCTTCTGAAGGAAGAAACAGCTCTGGAGATTTGTCTGAGGTGTATCCCTGTTCATCCAGCTGTGGGTTAGATGGGTTTGCTGCTTTAGAGGGACACCTGGGGTTCAGCAGGGCAGAGAGGAATGGTAATCCAAACTTCCTGAAAGCTGCTGGGTACTCCCTTGGAAGCGCAGAGCACTTCACAGTGGGGACTGAGGTGGGTTGTCAGTCCTCAGTTTAGGTGGGGTAAATGCTATCTGGAAAAGGTGCTTTCCTTTCACATGGCACGGACATGAATTTTGGATCTCCCTGGAAATTTGCAGCCTAAGTCTGCAAAGCCTAAAGTGACTTTGCTCTTGCATAAGCTCCTCCCACACCCCTGAGGCTGGAGTCTTAAAAATGTGTCTGAGGCCCCCATCACCCCTTCCAGGATTTTTCAAAATGCTTCTCCCCAAGGGCTGGAGAGTGTCTTGTCCAAAAGACTAAATGTTTATCAACCTTTTTTTTTCAAATCGATATAAATCTTCTGTTCAAGACACAGCCCATAAATATAAAACCAGGCTTTCCCTGGGGATAAACTGCAGTAGTCTACAGCTGAATGTCTTTTGAAATAACTGGCACTGCCTGCAGTCAGAAATAGAACATTGCACTGGGAGGAATACAAATATGATCTGATACACACTTCCTAGGCCCAAATCCCAGATACCCCTCATATGGTTTGTCTGGAATTTTCACTCACTGCTTGCTTGACAAGGGTCCTACTTTCCAAGTGGTTGTCCCAAGCCTGATCCTTATCTGGCCTAAACTGATGTTCCTGGTGGCAATCAACAAGGGCCCATCTCCCCCTCCTGCTGAGTGCCCTGCAAAAATCCCTAAGACCCCTGTGACTGGTGGGAATCCAGAGCTGGAATGAGTTGGCTGTGCTGCAAACCCCCCCGGCAAGACAAGTGCCACGGGTACAGCCCAATTTGACCCTTGGGGACACTGCTCGCAGGATGGAGTGAACCTCCCCTCCCAGCACCATTGGTGACAAGGACACCAGGCAGGGTGTCTGGAGCCAGCTCTGGCACCCCTGAGCATCTCCCATGCCCCAGCAAGGCTTCCTAAGTGGCCTGTGGGCTGTTGCCTTCAGCAGGATAAACATTTCACATCATCCCTCAGGTGCTTAAAAATCATCTTCAGGTGACTGGGTCCAAATGGCACAAACGTGGATCCATTCTGCTTCTTTTTCAGAATACACATTCTTAGTGTCAGAACTTACATTGCTCCAAAAAAAGAAGGAGAAAATAAACAGCTACATAAATACCCATTTCAGGGATAGTCTAGCTCTAAATGTGGTTGCAGTGTATAGAAAAGCCAAGCATAAAGACTCTGAAGATGGTGATACAACAAGAAACCTGAACTTACTTTCCACTTCTTTCCCATCCCGTACCAGCATCAACGCAGGGACTGAAAAAAAGTAATTTGATGAAGCTAAATATTTCAGTTCAACGCAGAATTTTTTTCACACATTATGCATGACCTTTGTTATCTTAGCAGAATTTCTATTTTGAATTTACTTCCTCTTGGTTATCTTTGTTCAGGACTATTTCAAATTGTGAGAGAATAAAAATTTTTCCATTGTAAAGCCTTAATGTGGCACTAACTAAGATAATACATGTAAATTCCTAAAGGAAGTTTTCAGTGAAAACAGAGAAAACTACTGATCAAGAAGTGCTTATGAAAGTGTTTTCCCTTTTCTGTTCAGCTCTCAGAAAGCACACAGGACTCTTCTAGGGCAGAAATAAATCCATTTCCTACAGGAGCACCTCAAACTCCACCAGAACCAGGCACATTCTTTTGCATTGCAGCTGACACTCAAACAATTTTTACTTCTGCCATTCTTCTGATCTTCATACAAAGCCCAGATTCACTCCTGGGCCTTAGGGATGCTTTGGCTCTAGAGAAGGTGACAGTAAAGAACTCTCTATGGGGGTCTAAGTGCCTTGACTGCAGTGCCAGATGGGAATATCTTGTGGTACATGCGATTCACACCTTAATGGGTCTCATTCAAGTCCAAGTCCTCCCCAGATTTGTTCATAAATACTGCAAAACCAGTGCTGTTTTTAAGGCAATTTAAATGTCCTTCATGCCTGGCTTAGAGCTTTTAAACGGCTTTTAACTTTACTCGGCTTGAAAATTAAATAATGTCCTGTGGGTGATTGTAAGAATTCTTACCTGTAATTACTACAAGAACTGGCACATGCCACTGCAGAAGGTGTGAGGGTGATTAAGATGCTCTCCAGGGAAGTTTGAGATAAGGGTTAAGTGCTGTAGGACAGGACCACCTGCTTGGTCTTTATTTTGGTGTCTAAGAATGTCACTGTCACTCTGCTTCTGGTGTGAGAAAGGGGAAGGACGGTTTGGGAAAACTCCAGTTCTGTATTTTTCTTGAATTTTCTAACAATTTCAATTAAATTCCTTTTTCCAATTTGAAGGGGGATCATTTGGCACACAGAAATATTTACTTTAGTGCCTAAAGTCTTGCCAGACTCATCTTAAGGGGTGACTGGGGCATTTTAGAAGATTTTGGTGAGTACAATTCTTTTTTCTTTCAAATGAATACTTTCACATTTATTCAATGGGTTGGAGAATGTCATCCAAATTTTAAAATCAGGTGCACCAAGGCAGGTACCTCAGTGATGCCATGATGATTTTTGTCTTTTCTTTTATACCCGTTACACCTTTTTACAATTTCTGTGTTCTTGGTGCTTCTTGCCCACATTCCTGGACTTGTTTGTCAGGCTGGGAGACTGAACATTTCAGAAGCTTCGCAGTGAGGGATCAGTGTGCCCAGAGCCCAAGGGCCTCTCCAGAACACATTTTGTAAACTCAGATAGAACCATCCAGGGGAAGGTTCCTTGGGGAGGGGGGCTCACTGGAGCCTCTCCCTGGGGAATCTTTGATAGATGTGCTAATTAGTAACAGCTCTAATGTGATCCCAGATCTTTGGTGGGGGTGCATTGGGGTGTGCATGGAGGTGCATTCGACCTGGCCGTGGTGCACCTAAGGATCCTTAAAATAAATCCCAAGGGAAAATCCCTTTTTCCCTTCTAACCATGTTTGACTCTTGATTTTAAGACCAGGAAAAGGCATCATCAGTCCCTGACAAGAAGGGTCTCATGCAGAGAGGGAGCGAGTACAAGTGCAGCTCTGAGGGAGGAGGGTGGTGACAGTGGCACCACCCAAATGGTGGCTGCCAGGACAGTGACTCAGCTGAGTGACTGAGTCACAGTGATCCCTCCCCTTCCTCTGGCCAGGGAAGGTCCTCATGTTCTGCTGGTGCCTTGGAGATGTAAATTATAATATTCCCACAGTGCTGCAGAAGCCAAAGGAACAAAAGTTTCCTCCTCCTCGTTGTCCAAGTGGACTTGCTCCGGGCAGTCAGATCAGGGAGAAGAAAGAGGTGGCCTGACTAACAGCCAAGTGAGCACTAGAATCAGAGACCAGTCAGTGCAGATTGCCTTTGGAGCCAGGGGAGGAGGCCAGGTTCCTCCAGAGCATGATTCAAGGCAGGAGGCTCTGGTGGAAGACATGAGTTTGTGTGGGTGTGGGGATGCCTTACCCTGGACGGAGATTCCATTAAATTGGACAGTCACGTCACATTCTGGCTGGTACTGGTTGAATCTTGCGAGTATTGATTGAAATCTCAGGATTAGTAGAGGCAAGCAGCAACTCCTACATTTTCAGACAAGATCTAATTGCTTAGGAGAACATCCTGATTAGAGTCAGCAAATCAATATACAGCAATGTAGCTTAAATCGATAAGATAAGGCCCTGCCTGCTGAAAGATCTGCTCTCTGTCAGTGCCCTGGGAAATTCCCCCACTTAATGAGGTTTGGAAAATACTGCCAGGCATTTTATCCATGTTGAAAATGCCTTGGAAGGCATGCAGTCCTTCCTTCTGGTCCTTCCCTAGCATCCACTTCTCTTCCCACTCCATTACTTCGTCTTTAAGTCTTCAGTCACCTCTTCCTTGAATGAAGTTTTGTGCCTGCATTCTTGATTGCTCTCTCTGCACAGTCAAACTGCCCAGGTTTTAATTAGAATGTAAAGGTTGCTTTGGTTTGTTCTGCCTTGGTTTTGTTGGTTTTTTTTGTTGTTGTTGTTGTTGTTGTTGTTGTTTTTTCTTAAAAAACTCCAAAACAATTCTTTTTTCTTTGAATTGCTTTCCTTGAATTCCAGAAAATCTCTTTGATGCTCACATGTTGTACCATTTTTACCTTGTTTTATACAGTTGGGATTCTGGCTTCATCTTGAGTCTTTCTCCACTTTCTAGAATACTTTTTTTGAGTTGTAGCACTGCGGCATGAGATCCTGCCAGTTCACCAGCCTGGCAGCACCATGTATCAGCCTGGGAATCAACACAGTGAAAAATTCAAATGGTTGTTGTTCAGCATTACTTAGAATAGCAAAGCTCCATGTTTAGATGTCCCAAAATCAATGGGAGATGGATTTCTTCAGTTGCCTGACAGATTAATAATTTTATCCATTTCAGAGATACAAATTTTTAGTTCCTTGGCCAATAGCAGAGTAAATTCCTTTCAGCAACTGAGTACAAAACCATCATGGTTTCCCCATCCCAAAGTTTTCCTGATGCACAATAATAACAACTCCTGAAATGAAATATTCTGGCAGTGGCTAATGAGAGCCTTGCTGCATGAATAAATTACAGAACCCGAGTTTCCCTTGGCTTGCGCCGTTCTTGCTCCTTCCTGACTGCAGTGCCTACAAATGGCCTGGTCTTCCTCAAAAAGGAAAGTAAGATTCATAATTATAAATAATTATGTTTAGATGCACATTTGTATGACTTCTAAGATTATATGTTTATTGCAAGTCACTCCTAATTTTTTCTGAGGAATTTTGTAGATGCTCACAGACACAGTGAAGACTTGGGAAAAAAATACAAGAGCCACAGACAAGGATAAACCAGATCGGTTTAGTACTCATAGCAAAAGTGAAGAAAAAGAAATAGGAGAAATAGACACCTAATATGCTTTCTGCAGATGTCATATTCCTTCAGACTCATGGTTAATCTTCACATTTATTTACAACCACAAAGTGGTGATGTTTCACAGTCTGTCATTAGGAAGAGGTTATCTTTTCCAAGCTTTCTAATGTATTATATCCATAGAACTGATTGCTATGATTTATTTACTCTCTCACCAGCTGCTAAATACTTTCAGAAGTTACTTTCCTGTGTGTTATCTGAGCCCTCGTTTTGATGAGAAAAAAGGCTGGCCTCAAGTCAGACTTCTCTAACGTGGGCCAGGGTTTTGCAACTCAGCTTGGTTGTCCAGTGAAAAAGATGACTCATCCTCTAAATCAGAAAAAGAAATAGCACGTGGATGTGATTTGGATAGTCCTGACCCATTTACCCCACTAACATTTTTCCAGTTCCTGCCTCAGAGTACCTGGAGTCATTTGTGTGTATACCAAAGAACGTTTTGAAAGGCGACTGAAGGGAGTGGGAAGAGTTGAAATCCCTGTAGTGACAGAGGCATAGCTGTAGCATCATATAGCAAAACATTTTTTGCCAGTTCTGTTGCTTTTTGTTTCATGTCAGTACTTTAAGGCTTCAGATCTTCCCCCTAGATGTGCAAAGCCCAAGTGGAATTTCATTGTTTGCCCTCCAGCATTTAATCCAGATCCTGCAGCAGAGCCTGGGGTAGCCTTTCACTTACCAGTTAGTTTAGAGATACTGATGAAGGCGCTCTCCCAGGGAGCTTGAAACCCCTCAGACAAGGGTTGCTGTGTACCCAGAGGCACCAGACACCCCTGCAATTGCATTTTCAGCCTCCAGCGATCCTTTCGAAGGGATGAGTAGCTCCTCAGGAATCCTCAGGAATTGCCATTCTTTCATAATGAATTAGATTGATTTTCCTCCCTCTAACTGTTAAAAGGTCCCCTCTGCTTGAAAAAGATGCCTGTAATACAGCAGTTCTGTCATACCAAAAAGTGTTGTTTTCTGAACAGGAAAATATATATTGTCTCTCACTGCACTCAAGTTTTCCAAACTGTGCAATTTTTCAGCAAAAAGGGAGTTCATGTCACAGTGACTGCAAAAATGTTGCACTGTTATTAAGTGCTACTTCCTCAGAAGTGTCTCAAATTCCTCCAGTGAGAATTAAATAGACATTTCTCATGATGACTCCCTTTTTTTTTTTTTTTTTTAATAAGCCTTGAATGTCTCAGATATCTCACAACATTCACATGCCATGTGGATCTGCTCCTCAGGAACTACAAGGGTTTCACCCAGCTTGGCATGAGAACCCAGAGGAAGGGAGGATGGAGAATCTTAGAAGAAAATACTCATTGCAGCAAAGCATGATTTCAGATTCCCACTGCTTTAAATATTTGCAGATTGCTACTGCTGCTCTTGCAGATTACTAAAAATTGACAGTGTTATTATTACTTCTACTGCTGAATAGAAGAACAATTAATAGCTCAGAATTTGCAGGAAACAGCATTAGCAGTGTTAGAATGGCTAGAATGTCTCTGAATTTTAAACAGTTTGTAGCCTCTAGAAGGATTTTCAGTGCTTATTTTCTAATGAGAAAACAACATGTTTGCCAGCCAGCATTTGTGATAGTAAATACTTCAAAATTGCTGTCTTACAGCAAGTTTGCCTTTTGCTCCCAACTTTCTTCAACATTTTACACTGCCAAAGTCCTGTTTTTCCATACTGTTTGAATTTGTGCTCCATGTTTAAATGATTCTTTGGGACTGGAGAGGATCTATGCTTGGACACAGCAATAGAGTGAAACACAGTGAAATTTTGAATACAGTCAGACAAGCACGAGCCTCGAGTTTTCCTTTGGTCTCATTGCATGCAAGTAGTGAATGAACAAAAGGGATTTTCTGAGGAGAAAAAAAACAATAATCACTGAGATTTTAAATGAAGAAGGAAGGGTGCCAAAAGAATGGATGCCAAGATGGTGGTATTGAGCAATGGCACCAGAGGAATGGGCAGGGACTGATACCAGGAAGTTCCCCCTGGACAGGAGGCAGAACTTCTTCCCTGGGCAGTGCCCGAGCCCTGAACAGAGACCAGAGAGGGTGTGGAGTCTCCTCACTGGAGCTATTCCAGCCCCATCTGGACACAATCCTGTGCTGTGTGCTCTGGGATGGCCCTGCTGGAGCAGGGAGGGGGCACCAGTGACCCACTGTGGTCCCTTCCAGCCTGACCCATCCTGGGATTCTGGGAATATTCAACAAACAGAAGGAGGTACTCACAGCATCCCACCCATCCTGCAGCTTGCTGTGCTTACAGATGATTTTTTTTTTAATTAAATAAATCAGCAGTTACTATCCTTCCAGGAAAGTGACCTCTTTTCTCCTGTACCACTGTGAGGGGCCTAATGGAGTGATTTGGACAGATGATGGATAGGGGTGAATTCTGAAGTCACTTGAACCTGAAGACGGCAAGGATTAAAAGCAGAACTGAACATACTAAAACAAAACTGTCTTTTGGACACTTAGAAAACAGACAATGTCACCTCATTCACTCTTGTGTAATTTAGCAAAGGTGGATGAAGAAAGCAAAATCCTCTTTCAGTGCCAAGAGTTAGGTAAAGATTGGGCTTTAAAAATTAGTCTGGTCGATAGGTGACTGAACTGAAAGGTCAGCTGCTAAGTTGAGTGTTTCCAGAGCTAAACCTGGGGAGCTTAGAGCTAATTGAAGATCTGTATAACAAACACTGCTTGCAAGGTCGGTGTAGGCTCTCCAGGCCAGAGCAGCTGTACTTTGGTGACTGGCTTGAAAAGAGGAGGAGAGGAGGAGAAATGAAGGAGTTGGGACAAGTATTGCAGCTGCTCCATAAGATCATCACCAAACAGCAAATGGGAAATCAACAAATGAGTACATTCCAGCAGAAATTCAAAGTGGAAGTGATAATAGGAAGGCTAGACTGACAGGTTCTGGCAAGCTGGGAGGGCACTGCTAGAAAAACACTGGCAGCTGCAAAGCTCAAAGCTCAGGAACTTACCTCTTTCCTGATTCCCTCCCCGCTTTCATTTCCTCTGCTCAGGTGCAGTTCTTTTATTTCATCCATGAGAAGTTGTTTGCTGGGATGCATTCACCTCCACAGGTGGAAGGAAACAAGAAGAGGCAGCATTAAGTAGTAGGAGAGAATCTGAGAATTTAAGTAACCTGGTGAAAAATTGGGGTGTCCAGTGGGGAAAACTGTCGCTGTCGCAACGCGGACACGTAGAAAAACCACACAAAGTCCATGGTCAGGTAGAAGGGGCGGCAAAGCTGGTTTAATGGCTTTTTCCTAAGGTTTTTGTATGTTAGTTTGCAAAAAGTGAATTAAATGGCATAAAGTAATTGGTCCTCTGGCCATCCACCCCTCAAGGGGATTGGCCCAACTCTAAGACGTCCATTCCCAAGTGTTTTTCTAGTTGAAACCACCACAATCCAGCAAAAACAATTTGCAGGTGTGAATATTTACAAAACTGGTAACTCTGTTTTGGTTAGCTTGCATGGGAAAGACAGAGCTCTCACAAAATGCTAGAGAGCTGAAGAAATTCACTGCTGAAGATTTTTCAGCATCCACAGAAAACGAGCATGGAAGTGAAAGAAAATAAATACAGCTGAGCAGTAATTGCAGGTCAGGTTCATCCTGGAGGAGATGCCAAGGTGTGCAGTGAGGAATCAAAGTTTCACAGGGGTGTGTTTCATTGTGTGAATTATTGGGAAGAGAGTGACTTCTACTGGGACTCGTGTGAATGGTAGCATTGGTGTGGAATGAGATGAAGGTGCAGCAGTGGCTCTTCATATCACCTCACCCTTCCCTGGAGGTGAAAAGTTGCTCTTTTCAGCTGGTTAAGGTCTTTGCAGAAGGTCCTGGAATACCTGAAAACTCTCCCCTGGGGTTCTTGGAGCCACAGCTCAGCCTGGAGGGTTGGAAGACATGCTTCATGGGCTTGATGAAATGGGAAATACACTCCAGGGTTGCAATAAAATGAAACTGTTTCCTGTTCCTGCCTGTAAACATTCCATAGGAAATTGAGGCAGTTTTCACTGGAGACAAGGAAACTGCCACCAACCAGGAAAAGTAGCTTTAACTGTGAAAAACAGCAAACTTCTCCTTATGGCAAATGCACTGAAATAAACACTTTTATCCAGGGGTTGGAATTACACCCTTTTCTCAGAGAACAGCTGCATGTGCTGGTGGGAATGGTAAAGTTTTGGCCTGCATCCAATTTGATAATACTTACAGAAAGATGCAAGAGGTTTGCTTTTTTTTTTTTTTTTAATTTTTTTTCATTTTGCTTTCTTTGACTATAAATTCTTCCAAAACAAAATTTGGTCACTGGCAGATCAGCCTTGCAAAGGTGCTGAGTACTCTGGCTGTGGTCCAAAAGTGCACTCAAGCCCGCGCTTAACTCTGAGGACATAATTAGTCTTGCCAATTTTAGTGGGACTGTTGACATGCTTAAAGTTAAGCATGTGACTAAGTCCACTGCTTCAAGAATGCTTAGCCCTTTGTAGGGTTAAGCCCAGCTCTGTGCTACACAAAAAACCTTTTGTTCAGCCTTGAATGACGAGGACAGGCAATGGAAGGAATAAACACCGTTCTTTAAAATAAACATTGTGCTGATCACAGAGATAGCGCACATGTTATTAACGCTGGGGCTGTCATCACATTTTATTAGCAGCATTTTAGCAGCACAAATGAGATGATTCACTCCTCTGAACCACATCTCCATTATCTCTTTGTACCTGAAATGCCTGGCTGGTTCTGTTCCATGGTAACTCTGCAGCTGTTGGTGTTTGCATGGACCCCTCCACATCTTCAAGCTCCGTACTCTGAGTGCACCGAGGCAGTCAGTCCTGTGAGGAGCAGCTGTCGGAGCTGGGGGGGCTCAGCCTGGAGAAAAGGAGGCTCGGGGGGGGACTTTTTCACTCTCTAGAACTCCCTGAGAGGAGGGTGCATCTAGGTGGGGGCAGGGTCTTCTCCCAGGGAACAGGGACAGGGCAAGAGGAAATGGCCTCAAGCTGCACCAGGAGAGGTTCAGGCTGGACGTTTCTTCACTGAAGGGGTGGTGAGACACTGGAAGGGGCTTCCCAGGGAGGTGGAGATATCCCCATCCCTGGAAGTGTTCAGGAAATGAGGGGATGTGGCACTCAGTACTCTGGTCTGGTTGATAAGGTGGTGCTCAGTCAAAGGATGGACTTGATAATCTGGGAGGTCTTTTTTGGCCTAAATGATTCTGTGGTTCTGTGAAGTCAGATAAGGCCAGGCTGCTGGGTCTGTCTGGTGCAGAGACACCACACAGAGGCACTAACTCGCCTTGAGGAATGGAGTGACCCTAGTGGTGTGACAGCCTTGTCCAGCTTTGGGCTTCACTCACCCCTTCCACAGTGCTCCCACTGCTGGGGCCGCGCAGCTGCGAAAGGGCTGGGTCAGATTCACCCCGTGTCTGGGTCATGGAATTATAGAAGGACTTGTGTTGCAAGGGACCATATCGTCCATCTCATTCCCAACACCTTCCACTATCCCAAGTTGCTCCATGCCCCATCCAACCTGGCCTTGGACCCTTCCAGGGATGAGGCAGCCACAGCTTCTCTGAGCAAGTGTTACGAACTTGCCCCTGAAGGCAAGGGTATCCCAGGTTCTTGTTAACAGATCCCATGGAATGGGTTAAAGTAAAACAGCACTGAATGATTGGTGTTTATAAATATGTATATTCAAGCTTTATTTTAGAACATTTGTTTGCAATGGGAAGCAGGTTTGTAGCCATTTTGGTTATGATTATCTATACTAATACAGCAATATAAAAGCATAAAAATAGCACTTAAGCACCTCCACAAGTGGTGGATTGCTTTGACTCATTACCCATTAACATTCCAGTCTCTCCCAGAAACCTGTGCCAGGGCCTCACCGACCTCACAGGGAAGAATTATTTTCTAATATCCAACCTAAACCTCCTTTCTGTCAGTCTGAAGCCACTGATGGGGGCCAGTGCATGCTCAGACAGAGCATGAAAAATGGACAAGGCCACGATGCTGTTATTTCAGATCCCATCATCTTGGCAAGCTCTGGCACAGGTTCTCCAAAAGCTGGAAGCAATGAGACTCAGAGGATTTCCCTGTGGAGCTGTACTCTGCAGGGAGGCCAGTGCAGTCAGGGACTGGTGGTGTGGCATTTTTCACAGCAGGCCTGCATGATGCTGATGCCTTTTCTGGGCTGAAAATCAGGAATCAAACATGGTTAGAAGGAAAAAAGGGATTTTCCTTTGGTATTTATTTTAAGGATCCTCAGGGGCACCACGGCCAGGTCGAATGCACCTCCATGCACACCCCAATGCACCCCCACCAAAGATCTGGGATCACATTAGAGCTGTTACTAATTAGCACATCTATCAAAGATTCCCCAGGGAGAGGCTCCAGTGAGCCCCCCTCCCCAAGGAACCTTCCCCTGGATGGTTCTATCTGAGTTTACAAAATGTGTTCTGGAGAGGCCCTTGGGCTCTGGGCACACTGATCCCTCACTGCGAAGCTTCTGAAATGTTCAGTCTCCCAGCCTGACAAACAAGTCCAGGAATGTGGGCAAGAAGCACCAAGAACACAGAAGTTGTAAAAAGGTATAACAGGGGTATAAGAGAAAAGAAAAAATCATCATGGCATCAGTGCAGCAAAGGGAATGTGAGTGTTTGCAGGCATTTTTCTCCCTAACATTCCCATTTTTGGTCACACAGCCCCAAACAGGAACATAGCAGCAGCAGTGGTCAAGTATCAGAGGGAAAGGTAGTGGGAGGAACAGCTTTTGCACGTTGTTGAGCTGTAATTGTTGAGGTCTGTAGAACCGAGTCACTGAACTGTTTATGTAGATAATTAAAATGAAGCATTCTTAAAACAAAATTAAGAAAAAAAGCCTGAAGCTTAAATAAATCATCTTTCCCTCTTTACTGTTTATGCATTTTTCCATTCCAGATACTCTCTCCTTTTTGACTTTTTTAGTTTTCAGGGCATGGCTGCCTTTAATTTCCTTGGGTCTCTTAAATTTTTTTCATTGTAGGTCCTAACTGGTTTTTTATGGTATTCCTATAGTCCTTTCATTTGAGAACTGCACAATTGCAATTTTGAGAATTACTAATTCCAAGCACAGGGAAAATGATGGAAAATCAGCAGATTTCAGAAAACAGATCTAAATTTCAGTGGCCTAAACAGAGCTGTCACTTCCTAGAGAAGGCCTTTCAAACAGAACAATTTTGGGTTTGGGAGCAGCAGAATCATCTGTGAAGTTGTCTGACATGATCTCCACATTCAAAGGGACTCTAACAGGTCTTTGAGAACATATTTTTATTTCCACGGGGTCTGATGCAATCCTTAGGCTGTCTGCAGGCAAAGTCTGCAGCTAATTTCTGCTCATGATTCACCAGAGTTCAGCAGCCTGGAGGGCACAGAGAAAGGCACAGAGCATCTGTTCTGACAGGTTAAAAGATTAATTTCTGAATACTAAAAATAACTTCTTTATAATTCCATCCCATCTTACTTCCAAGGACCTGATGTTTGGCAAGTTTTGATGAAGTGAACCTTGCAACACCTCTGTGAGCTCGATGTAAATATCATCCCCACTGACAGGTAAATGAAATTATAGCCCAGATGAGGACAAAGGCCTGGATTTAGGAAGCATCCTATATAGGCATGCATCTTCTCTTACAGGTGCTGATGGCAGCATTGGGGGAGGATTTTTTTTCTAAAATAATTAAATCCAATCCGGAAGTCATTGCCCAGACACAAAAACCCATTTTTGGCTTGAGGAAATGAGTACACATTACTCATGGACAGCTCTGGAAAGAGTTCTTCCTCACTCACAACCAGGCAGAGTCCTCTGGAAGAAACTGAAAGCAGGAACAGTTGTGAAAAAACAATGTTTTTTGGAATATTCAAAATGTTTTTCCTTCTAGAAAGCACACAGAAAATTCTGAATTTGAGAAGAAAATGGAATTTCAGGTCATTTTACTTCTGGAAACTCTTGGTGATTCATATTATTAACCTTTGTTTTTGTTTTGTAATTGTAGAAAAAAAGTTTGCAACAGAAAATGAAACTTTCCTTTCCAGGAAGTGAAAAAGATTGGGCTTAGCCTGGACAAAATAAAGCAAAGTAAACCCCTTCAAATTAATATTACTGGTTGGATTTTTTTCTTTTCTTATGGGAACAAAGATGTCTCCTTTGACTCCAAAAGATTTTGTCTCCAAATTTCTCTCTTTGTGCCCTCCACACTCTGGGAAGAAAATATGTGAAACATCTTTTTGTTATTCCTTGGCAGCCTCAGATGGTTTTAAAAATCCATTTATTGTTTTTAAATTTGATAAGCTTTATTAAGGTTGTTACACATCATTATCCAGTTGTTTAGAATATAATCAGTGGGGTGAAAAAACTTAAGGGAAAGGGAGGACAAGAGAGGGTGAAACTGAGAACAAGATTGATTTCCCCCACGTTTAGCTGTCCTCACTTAGTTCAATCTCTCAGATGAGAGAGATGAATCACTCCCTTGAGGTGTTTCAGAGAGAGCCCTGCGTGAGCAGCTTGAGCCAGACATCCAATTTTCAGAGAGCTGACACTCCGTAGGACCAATCCTGCCCCACTTCCCGCCTCTCCTCTCCCAGCTGGAATTGACAGCTCCAAAGGATGGTCAGCCCCATGGAGCCTCAGTTCCCAGCCCGGCTGGATTGTGAGTGATTTGCTTGTTTAATAATAGCAAAGAAATAAATACTACTTTACATGAATTATTGTGCTGTCTATTCATAACTCCGTGTCTTGAATAAGGATGGGTTGGTTGTAAATTCAACTTGGATGCAAGAAGAGCAGAAGTCCAGGATGGAAGTCCACCAAGCTCAGCATCCTGGCCCATGGAAATGTAAATATCACATTCCATGGAAAACAGGTGAGAATCAAGTAAATCTCAAGAGACACTCCCCAAATATACTCTTCCAGTCTCTAATAGCCAGCTTGGGGATTATGTGAGAGAAAGGTTATACCTTGGAGTTGTTCACGTTTTGGCTGCCTAAATGGTTTTGGTTGCCTAAATGGTTTTTTTTGGTCCTGTGAAAATAAAGCCTGGCAGGAATACAGCATTCTGTACAGCCTGCACCTCCAGTTCCATCGGGGGAGAGCCTAAGGGATGGCTGGAGTCCATGTAGACCTGTCTTGGCTGATTGAGATGTCCCTCACTCACCACCTGTGACCAGTGTACTTTGTGCAACATGGATTTCAACCCAGGATAATTCAATTTCTCACTTTACTTGACTGTGTGCTGAAGCAACTGTGAAGAGCTGAGTGGACCAAAGGCACTTTGAGTTTGTAGTTAAAGGTCCATTATGTGGGGTAGGGGGAGTTTGTAGTCCAAGCACCCACAGGAAAATGGTTAAAGCAAAGTGGTGCTTCAAGAGAGTGAAATTGGAGCCTGATTTTCCTGTGAGTGCTTGAGCACATGTGTCCCTGTGGATGCACTAAAGGTCAAGTAAGCATTGCAGCAAAAACACAGAAATTTTTTTCCTTTGTGGAAATCAGGGCCTTCTGATGTCTCTGCTTGAAGGAAAAGCATGATTCCTAGCTTGGATTACAAATTCATTCCTTAAGGTTCTCTGAAAGATTTGAGGAAAGTTTAGGTATAGAGAATTTTAAGAGCAGTGTTGAGATGATGAAAAAGAAGCTCTACAAGATCAGAGGAGAAGGAGAGGGAAGGGCTGATTTAGGGTGTCAGTTATAAAGTAATGAAGAAAAAGCCGCAAAGAAACAGTGGTGGTGGTGCCTTGCATGAAGGTTCTTTTTATTTTCCTTCAGAAAAACAGATCTACTTCCTGAGCTGCTTGAATTATTGGATGGAGCAGAAGTTGGCTACCTCATCCTATTTTGTGCAGGCAACTCTCTTTTTCAGGGGCTGCACTTCAGCACATACTCATACTTGCATTGCCATCTACCACATCTACCATATCAACAATGTGCAGAAGCACATTCTTCATTTACAATCTCAGGCATGTACTTTGGGGAAAAAAAACAGCAAAAAAATCACTTTGTCATTGTAGTCAGTAGTTTTGACCGATTACTCAGAATGTGGGACTGACTGGTGGAAGCTGCCACTTAATGTAGCATGTTATTAGAGTAGAAACACATTTTATTATGTCCAAATCTATCACATGAGGCCAAATTCATCTCTGGCACATACGAGGGATGACTCTGACCCATTGCATTTTTTTCCCTTGAAAATCAAAATATAGCATCCAATTTTATTTAGCTTTGGGAAAACCAAGCAAATTGGTATTTTTAAAATTTTACTGAATTAATTTATTAGTGACATAAGCAATGTATAGGCAAACTGGGACACAAACGCTTAAAAATAAGTATATTATCAGACATACAAACAATAGACCTTCTGTTCATTTGTCTATTGGCTACATGGAAAATAATCTTGGTGTAAGTCTGCCCTGACCCCTGGATTATATTTGTTACTTTGGCAAATCCTTTTTTAATCAATAAATATGAAGGCTAAATGGAGAGGAAGGTTTTGAGCAATGTGAACAAAAAAAAAAAGGCCTTGATTTAGGAACTCATATAAGCATGTGTGGATGAGTCCTGCTTAGAAGAACACACTGGCCTTCTCTGGATTTGATCCAAGCATAAACCCAGAAAAGCATATGCTCTAAAAACCTTGTCCTGGCTGGACATGTGTTTTGGGTGAAATCAGCAGCATTTGCATTAAATTTAGTTCAGAGAGAACATCCAACTAAAAGGAAGAGGAGAACTTGAAAGAGTTATCTGCAATTTTCATGAAGTTACAAGAGTTTAATTTAAATTTATATTGTTCCCATGCCTTGCAAATTGGCCCGTGCTTGAGTATGTCTGTAATAATTTGCCGGCATAAATTGTAAGTGGCTTTCATGTTTTAGATATTAAAGAACGCTTTGCTTATTTGGGAGGTTAATTTTGCAGAGAAGCAGTTTGATAGAAAATGTGTTAGTTTACATTGAGAGAATGCAAACCAGACTCCTGATGTATTGAAGGCATTGGGACCAGGCCCTGCCATGAGCTGCAGTGGGATGGATGTGGGGGACTCCATGTGAGCAGAGAACAGCCTCAAAAATCCACACATCTGGTGCCTGATAGAATCTGAATCTGAGCAGTTCTCTTCTCCAGCAAATGAATTTAATATTTATTTCACATCAGACTGGACACACTGAAACCACACCCATCCTTGTGCTCCTCCTGTTGCCACACTCACGTCAGCCTGCCCATTGTGGTGCCTGTCCACTGACCATGAAGCCACAAAACAAGGCAGGATGTTGATTCCCAGTCATGGCAGAAAGCTCCAAACATGTCAAACAGGAAAAGCAGCTATTGGTAGGCTTTAAATAAAGAGTTTGGACACAGTTCACCAGAGCATCTTTGCGGGACTACTCACTGGGGCTGTGGTAATGCCAGAGTTTGTTGAGATTAAATTTATGGGTAACTATCTATTAAAAGTACTGAGCCATAATGAATTCTTCCAGAATTTATCACAACAGCATTAATTAGGATACATTTTGTGGGCATTAGTGAAGCTCTCACAAGTATTTTCCAGATATTTGATCATAATTTAGCATTAGTCAGGCATGAGTTAATGGACACCAAAGGCTTTATTCCCTTAAAAATCCCTTCTTGTTTGGTGAGCCCCACTGCTATTATATCATGTAATATTCATTTTCATGACACTAATCATGTGGTATTGATTCAGATATTGCACATTACCATTGGGACTCCATTTTAATTCAGTGTTAGTGCAGCATTAAGATGTAAAACAAAAGTGTTAGCATTTTAAGTTAAAAGTCTGGCTAAAACATTTCCATTTGGTGGAATTCAGCTGTCCCCATTGAGTTAGGAAGTCAATCCAGATCTTCCTTAAGAACTTCCTTAAGGGTGCAGATTTGTAAACAAATGCCACAATACCTTTTATTTTAGAAGACGAAATTAGAGGGTCTAAAGTATGACAAGGCTCCTTGCAAAAGTAAAGGAGCCTTACTTTGCTACCAAAAAGCCACTGGGATACCTGGCTTTGATTTCAGTGGCTACAAAACCAACTACAAAAAATTTGCCACTTGTTGCAATATTGAAATATTGCCAACAAATATTGAAATGGTGTTGTTTCACCAAGGGTAGATTAAATTTTGAGTTCTCTCTAGTAGACTTTTCTTCTACAATTAAGCCACAAAGCATTCCATATAGTCTCCACAATGTTTTTCTTCAGACATGCTTTTAAACTCAATTAATGGATTTGTGTCCTTGATATTCCTAAAGATGTTAGCTTTTCTTGGAGGCTTGAAAATCTCCTGAGGTTTTTGGGTTAAATGTATGTATATAAGTTCAGCATTGTCATAAATAGTTTGATAATAAAGTTGCACAAAAACTGTAGTTCTGAACTGCATCACTTGGCCATCCAGAGCAGCCCTCTTTTCTACTGCTGGCCAGGGCCAAATCTACAGAAAGATACACATAAAACCCTAAAGAGGAAGCTGAATAAGAATTCAGTGCCAGCTGGGAATGCTTGATTCCCTGTTGCTGCTATTTCATCCTTCAGAGCTGCTCCTGTAGCTTAGCAAGAGCGATTAATGATGAACATTAATTAAAGTCTTTAGAACTACCTGACTGGTAGACACAGATTGCTCTTTTGCACTTAAGTTGACTATTAAAGTTGACTTATTATTAAGTTGACTATTAAGTTGACTATTAAACCTCTGAAAAGGCAGCCTGAAATGTAAGTCAAGTCTGTGACAGGTATAGATAAAGCTTTGGTAAACGCAGGGTGTCCTGTGGAAAAAAAGGACATGTACAGAAAATTCTAGCCAGGCTTTATCCATCTGCTTAGATTGCTCTTACCCTGCTAATGTCAGCAAACCCTGGTTTTTGAAGCCACTTGGTGGTCATGGGTTTGCTGTAGCAGTGTGCCATGAATTTCACACAGCACAGGATTGTGTCCAGATGGGGCTGGAATAGCTCCAGTGAGGAGACTCCACACCCTCTCTGGTCTCTGTTCAGGGCTCGGGCACTGCCCAGGGAAGAAGTTCTGCCTCCTGTCCAGGTGGAAGTTCCTGGGATCAGTCCCTGCCCGTTCCTCTGGTGCCATTGCTGGGCCCCCGGAGCAGAGCCTGGGCCCTGCCCTGAGCCCTCCCTGCAGACAGGGACACCCAGGGCTGAGGGCCCCTCTTCTTCTGAGTCCTCTGCAGTCATTTCTTGGAGGGTTGTCATTTGACAAGAAACTTACTCCGGGCATTGGAACATCTCCAACAAAATATTCTTCAGCGGTTATGCTCCAAACAGAAGAATTGAAAATAAACCTTGTAATCCTCACCCAAACACAGCACTGAGCAAAGGCCTTACCAGACACTGATTTTTGCCAGAGGTCTAGGGTTTCTTACACCACAATTTCAGCGTGCATGAAGCTTTATATTCTGTTGAGAATATAGACCTCAGCAGGCTGGTGGACTCAGCATTTGCTTTACCACCCCAGTCCATCTGGCTTCCTTGAGCTCTACTGTTTGATGAGTAGTTTAGCAGCAAGGGTCTTGTACAGCATTTGTTACTAATGAATTTTGAACCAAACCACGTCTGTTTCTGCATTATGTTCTCTAATTATCTCAATCATAGCATGGTTTAGGCTGGGGAAGCAGTTCCACATGGCAGCTGAGAACAGAGCAGCACGGACTGCTCTGCTTGGCAACATCTGGGAGCTCAGAGTAGCATTACCTAAAGAGGAAACAGTTCAAACCTATTTATTGCTAGGCTCCTGGCTCCATAACCTCATGTTGGGCTTCACAGAGCCATGAATATTTTTCTTCAGATACTTTCAGCAGAAGCTGCTTGAGGTCCATCTTACTTGTTTTGGAAAGAGTCAGTCTTGGATCCTGCTGGGTAGAGACAGACACTTGTCCCATATTGCCACAAGTGACTGTCACTCAGAGAAGGTACTGATGTGTTCTGCTCACTGAAGAACAAGTGTGGGGTTGTCCTAAAATGATGCTGTGATTTTGGCAAGGCTCTTCCAAAAAATTTTATAAGAAGAAAATGTTTGGGTTGCTCAAGTGGAACAAGGATTTTTATCCCCTCTTATGAGAAGACCATTTTGGATGTGAGGGACCTTTTAGATGTGAAGGACAGGTCACCCTTCTCCTATTCCACATCTAAGGCCATCAGCACATTAAGGATATTCTGGTTTAGAGTGGTGGAGAAGGTTCTTCTGCTGGCTTCTGTTCATAAAAGGATCAGTGCCTAAGAACAGGCCTGTGCAAGACTTGGGAAAGAGCAGCTGGAGCTTGGTGCTCTCTCTGTAGTGGCTGGGATACTCACCTGGAAAGGGGAATGCCCAGGTCCCTCTGCCAGGGATCACTTCAGCTTATTGTGAAAATGAATTGCTCCAAAAGGGAGACTGGAAAGCTGTCCAGCTCTGGCACAGAGTTTGGAGGCCAGGGCATTCTGGCAGCTGGGGATTTGACACTTTTCCATGGGAGAAGAGAGTGAATCTAAAACTCTGGTACTTTGGGTAAGCAGCTTAAGCACTGGGTTAGGTAGATAGAGTGGCATTTCTTTGTTATTTTTCAGTGTTACCTAATGAAGCTTTTCATTTTCCAGTACTTTGCTTTTATTAGGATTGTCAGCAATGAAAACAAAAAATATTTCCATTGACTCATAATGACTTTTTTTTTCACAGAATATGCTGAGTAGGAAGGGATTTGCTTCTCTAAGAGAAAAAAGAAGAAATCACTTATGTTCAAGGCTAAATGTTTTGTTTGTTTGGACTAAGAACTGAAAAGTTCATTATTTGCACAAAGTATTAACTGAGGGTAAGTGCTTAATGGGTTTCATAAAGATTTGAATATCATGTAGAGAGAAAGAAAATTCTAAGTGCTTTGGAGGGTTGGATCAGAATCTGAAACATCTTGAAAAATTGGAAAACCAGTCCAAGATAAACAAAAACATTCTCAGTAAAGCCAAGCACAAAGTGATACAAATAAGAAGGAGCAAAAACATCTAAAGCAGGAGATAATTCCCAGACAGGAGTGTTACCAAAAAAATGGGGATAACTCTGAGTGCCAGAGCATCAATGACATGAAGCTATGAGAAGAAGAAAAGATAAATCTCACTGAATGATGCATTCAGACGTCCTTCATTGACAGAAGAGCTAAGATTGAGTCCCCCTTCCTTTAGAGCAGAGAATTAGGTTATCTATACATTAAGGAACGGGGATGAGGGGTATTTCACTTTCTTCACAATCAAGTGTGGCTGCAGAAGGGATTGTTGAAGTCCTCACACTCCTTTATTTGTTTAATGTTCTTTCTTGGGGCATCCAGAGTCAATGTTGGTAAGAAATGGAAATATCCTGGAAAGCAGTATTTGCTCATCACCACGCACACAAACCCCTCCTGGGTCTTCCAGGTGCACGAGGAGGTGAAACTTCACTGCAAACCACCCACTACTGCAATTCCAGCCGCCAACCTGCAAAACTGCCCCGGGGGTAGTGCTGCTATGGCATGGCATGAAATCCATGCAGCCACTCCGAGGCTTCTGTGGAGATCAGAAGTGATTTCCTCAGTGGACAGCCCACTGATAGGAGGAACAGGACATCCAATCATTGCAAATAGACTCGGCCAGGGTTAGTGGAGTAAGAATGAAGAAAACCATTAAGATCCCCACCAGCCTAAGAGGGGTTTTTTTTTTCCTATTTTTTTCTTTATTGCTAACACACTGCTGCTTCTGCTTTTTATTATTTTGTGTTGCCTTTATACCACTTGAACAGTTCAAAGGGCCCATAAAAGGAGTGCCAATAACCTTTGCACATTCTTAATCATGCCTTTATGTGTTCAGACTGCCTAAAAGGACTGGGGGATAAATAAGAAGGCCTAAGGTGTGAAATTAAACTCTGAACTGGGGAAAAGAAAATATATGTGCCTGGTTTATGGCTTCCACAAATGGGAAGGAATTGGTCAGGATATGAATCTATACTGGGACTGGGGGTGGGGAAAGGGCACTGAATTATCCCCCAGTTTTATCTGCCCTCCCCTTTTCCATGTAAGAATTGCCAGGACTACATTCCAGCTGGGAGGTCTGGGCAGAAGTGACCCAAGAGACTCATCCTTGGATTTCTTTGCTGGGCAACAGGTGTTATTCGTGTTCAGCAACAAAATTTCCTTAGTCCAGGCCACAGGAGGACACAGATAGTCTGAAAACTTTCCTCTAAGCAAAGCCCATGAAGTAATTTGAGTTACAACTTAGAGGAAAATAAACCCTCTTAAACCTCAATGGCTTTCTCCCATACTGGGATCAGGGCTGCCAAGATTTTTGCCCATTAAGGCTTTTTATGGGCAGTTTCTAAAGCCCTGAAAATAGGGATTTCCAAAGGAAATACTGACCCAGATGGAACAGCAGCAGTGTAAATGAGGCTGCAACAACACTGCTGGGTCCCATAAAGAAGCAGGAAAACATTCACCTGGAATTTGTGCTTGGCATCACGCACGCCCCTCACTCTTCACATCTTTCAGCATTTTGTGCTCAGTGCAAAAAGAATAACTGTGCTTCCTGGGCATCTCTAACATTTTCTGTGCCTGTTATCCTGGTGGCTTTCCTCAGCTTTCCCAAAGACAATGGGCATGATCTTTCTATTCTTATCTGTTACAAATTGTGATTTTTTCAGTTGGAGCAAATTATGGATATTATAAAACTAAACAGATCTCAGCACATCAAAATGAGACCTCCAGAAGTGAACACGATTTGTTGCAGAGTGCATGCTGCTCAGCTCTGAAGGAGGGAAGCAGAACTAGGAAACACTCCAGATTTCAAAATATCCTTTATTCCTGTGATCTGGTTCAGCATCAAGGATGTTGGCCACTTAATGTGAATAGAGCATGCTGACAGATGGAGGAACACTGTACTGTGCTAATGTTTGCCTCAGGCTGGTGGGGGAGGGAGAACTCACCTGACAGGGATGTGAATTTACCCCCTGTGTAGCCATTCCTGTGGCCCACAGAAGATATCAGTGCCATTTAGTGTGGGATTAATTAGTCAGAGTGGCTTTGAGGTTAGGCATTTGTCAAGAGTAACAAAGGGACTGGACACTTATATAATGAATCATATAAAGATCAACAGCTACAGTTACATCAGGAAGAAGTGGGGGAAGGAAAAATACAACCAAGAGTTACTGGAAGGAAAAACAAAGCCTGATGATTTACAGTATAATCCCCCCTCCAAATGAAGCATCAAGAGAGCAATTTCCATTTGGTCATCAAGGTTCAATTAGCAGCTTCCTGAAAATGAGCTGCCTGGCACAGGGCACAGCACGAGAAAGGATGCAGGGCTGGGCCGGTGATCCAGTGTGGCACTGCTCCTGTGCCATGCTTACTGAACCTCTCAGGTGACACTGTGGGACAGGAATTAGACTCTGCAAACTGCTCCTACCATGGGACAATGCCATGACCAACCAGAGTTTGGCTTTGCACTTCCAGAGGAGGTTGTAGCGAGGTGGGAGTTGGTCTCTTCTCCAAGGTGAGCAGTGACAGGGCAAGAGGAAATGACCTCAGGATGCACAAGGGGAGGTTCAGGCTGGACATAAGGAGCAGTTTCTTCATGGAAAGGGTTGTGAAACGTTGGCAGGGGATGCCCAGGGAGATGGTGGAGTCCCCATCCCTGGAGGTGTCCCAGGAAGGACTGGATGTGGCACTGAGTTCTCTGCTCTGGTTGACAAGGTGGGGGTCGGGCACAGGTTGGACTGGGTGATCTCAGAAGTCTTTTCCAACCTCAACATTTCTGTGATTCCATGACAAGTAATCTGCATAGAAAACAAGAAACTTATCTCCAGGGTGAGGAGCAGCATGGCAGTAGCCACCTACACTTTTAACATTTTTTTGTTTAAAGATGCACCACGAACATTGCCTCCCTCTGTCTAAAGTCTTGGTTTATTTTCATGTATTTATGAATTTTCTTAAATCTCCGTTATTGCCAAATGTATTTGCCAAAACAATGAGCAGAAAAAGTATTTGCAATCATTCTGCCTTCTTTACAAAACACTTTTTCAGGGCATTTTGGGGTATATTAGATTATGGTCTCAAGAAGTAACAGAGAGGTAAAGAAAAAGTTGAAGGAATTTTAAGAATCACAGAGCAAATATAAAATTAGCCACAAACTCAACAAGATGAAGGTTGGAAGGAAAACAATGCCTTTAAGCTTAGTTTCCTTTTACTGTTAGAGAATCCATCTTGGGAACTAAAGAACTTTACAGGGATACTCAAAGAAAACATATTAGGAACAATTTTTTTTTATTTTGACTAAGAATTCCAAAAAGTTTCAAAGAAGCCTCATTAGAACTGTAACTATTAACTGGAAAAATTCAGTGTTAAAGGCTTTCTCTATAGGAATTTGTCACTGAAATAGTTTTTTTTCCTTCTGCTTTCCATGGAAAGGAAGACTTTGCAGCTAGAAAAATTGGTTAATGTAACAATAGTAGTTTCAGTGTTGCAAACTGAGGAAATTTAATTTCTTTTTCAATGGGGAGGATTATTTCCTATAGGCAGCGCAGTATAATTTTTAAGATTCTTATTTTTTAATGCACAGATGCACCAGATGGGATTTTCCTGTCTTTATATAAGAGTGCATTTAGGTTTGTCTACTCCAGACTTGTTTAAAATGAATAATTAATAATTAAATAGTATTTTGTTCTTGTTTTCAAGAATACACTACAATGACAAATCTCTTGATTTCTCGAGAAGACTCCGTTTAGTGTTCTTGGAGCAACCCACTTAAGTGTGTTTAGTTCTAACCCAAAGGAAATGTGCCCTTATTTACACCCAGCTGACCTCCTCAGGTTCAGTGGCCATTTACAAATGGACAAAGGGGATAAATTTGTGGTGTGGCTGCTTTATATGAATCTGTGAACCAACCATCACATAACTGTGTCTTCCACAGGAATCCATCCAGCCTGCGCAGCTAAGATGACTACCCACAGGAAGTAAAATCCTTGATGGAACAGAGTAAAGTGGAGCTTCAGGAGGCAACCTCAAGCCTGAGAACTGCAATTGACTTTGTTGTGGTTTAACCCCACACAGCCACTCACTCTCCCCCATCCCACTGGGAAGGGGAAAAGCAGGATGAAAGCCACAAAACTCATGGGTTGAGATAAGGACAGGTTAATAGGGAAAGCAAAAGCCACACAAGCCAGCAAAGCAGAACAAGGAATTAATTCACCCCTTCCCACAGGCAGACAGGTCCCTCAGCCATCCCCAGGAGAACAGGCTCCATCACACGTACCAGTCTTATGGCAAGTCTCTGTACTTTTGGCAGAATACATCAACCTGTCTCCTTATGTTCTTCATTGTCAGGATAATCCTCTTAAAACCTCTTTTTGCAAGTGATTTTTTTTAATGGATTATACATATTTTATTGGTGCAATAATCATCTTGGTTCTGAGCATCTCATTCCTTCCATCAGAACCTGTGGGGTGGTTTATGCAGAGAATTGTCCTATTTCACCTGTATACACATGTTTTGGGGAAATGAAGTGACAGAATGCTTTCAATAATTAATAGTAAATTGCATAGAATATCCTGAGTTGGAAGGGACCCACAAGGATCATCGAAGTCACACTCCTGGCCCTGCACAGGACAGCCCCAAGAACCACACCATGTGCCTGAGAGTGTTGTAAATAAATAACCACATCTTGAGAAAGCAGGAGAGACTGCTTGTCTTTTTTAGACTTACTTTTCTTATGGGATGAACTGAGGGGGAAAAACCAAACCCAGGGGATATTAATCTGACAGGTTGGAAACTGGAAAGAGAGACAAGGCTCTTAGTTATGCTAGTAAAGAGTCTGGTGTACATCTTAATTAAATGCATAAACAAGGACTGTATCTTTTCCAGCTTTGAGTCTGGCCCTTATTTCCAGAGGTTAAAGTTTCTCTCGTCTGGCATTTCTAGTCCTGCTGGCCCAGCTTCTCTGTCTCTCACTTATGACCCCTAAAATTCCCCATTCCTGAAGGGAAGTGTCAGAATATAACAGAGAATAATTTTGGTTGGAAAAGACCTCTAAGACCAGCGAGTCCACCCACCAAGCCAGCACTGATCTATGTCCCCAAGTGCCACATCTACATGGTTGTGAACCCATTTCTCCCAGAGGGACAAATTTAGCTCCAGTAAAGCTCACAAAGGTCTTTTCTTGCACAGGAGCAGCAGCAGAGACTCTGCCTTACACCTGATCCTAATTAGCCCCTTCCCCACACTGCCTGTGAGGTGCTGGGAATTTTCACAGTTTAGGGTTTACAGCAAGACACTGACACAGCCTCCATCAGCTCCCCAGGGATTTGTTCTACCAGCCCAGGCCCTCTCTGTGCAGGATGGAGGGGAAAGAGCTCGGTCACAGGTGCCTTGCAGCCCTGACCCACTCACAGTCCTTTTCCAGGCAGAATTCCTGCTTTCCTCAGGCACTGCCCTCTCCATAAAGGCAGCCTTGCTGCCCAGCCATCTGCACTGCCACTGGCTGGGGACCACAGCAGCCTAGCAATCACCATGGTGGGGTTATCTGATAGCCATTAAATGTACTCCAGATTAGCTGAGCAAATACTTCTGAGTCTGCCTGATGGCTTTGCACTGCAAGCCCGAGCTGTGGCGAATCTGGAACTTGGTGCTGGTGTTTCTGCATCACACTCAGGTGTCACCTAAACACCCTGGTACAAGGGGAGTGGGAGGCAGCTGAAGTGACCCTCTAGTCACCTAAAAGCAGTGTTTGGCTGCATATCTGTGTGTATCTTGACCTTTTCAAAGGCGAGGTGAAACTCTGTTATTTTTACACAGGGTTTGTATTTCCTGTTCTTTAAATGAATGCTTTTTTTCTGCAACATGTATGGATTTAAGTATTTTTTCTGGTTTCACATCTCTGTGAGAGATCACAAAGCAGAGAGGGGCTGGACTGGGAAGATAATGTCATTCCCCTTTTTCTAAAGGTTGAGAAGAAATTTTCACATGCAATTTCTTCACTGGGCTTGTTATTCAGATACTCAGTTCCTCAACCTGCAGTACAACGAGACAGACAATCAGAAATATAACTTGCTCCCAAATGCTAGAGATTAGCATGATAAATTGCATGGAGCCTTCTAACAGCTCACAAGTAACTTTTCCCTCAAAGCTCAGTTTTCTCACTAGCTGCAAGCAGAAAAAATGCATTTGTCACCTGGCAGAAGAATCTCTAGAGCTGAACACGGAGGTGTTTGGGTTTTTTTTTTTCCTGAAGGATCCCAAGTCCTGTAGAAGAAGGGCTGTCATAGCCCAGTCTCTATCTTTGGCTGGTGCTGTGGTACCCTCTGTTCTGCTTGAGGACTGCTGTGCCGGCACAGAGCTTGCTACCTCAGCGGAGTGAGAACAAACCCTTCCCTCCTCAGAATTATCAGTCAGGGATCTCTTCAGTTGTGTTTTCACCCAGGGCTTCTTCTCAGACTTCAGAACCTTTCTTTTGGCTGCTGAGAGATCCTACCACCCAAGCACAAGGGAACATGATTAATGGATTTATACGTCAACCTTCCATGTTCAGCCTGGGAAGACAGGCTGGGATTTCCCAGTGTTGCTAAACTGCTCTGGTTATGGACTTTTTAAATTAATTTGATATCCCACAAGTCTTGATAATTTCATTTTCTCTTTAGCTCCACTGGTCAGTTCTCACTCACACTTGCAGCTTTCCGGAAAGTGTTCTCGGGCTGAGACCGACAAAGCAGGCGGCAGAAGTGAGGTGCTCCTCTCCCAAAGAACCCTTAATTCCTTCGGGCTTCCCTGAGGAGCTTTGCTTCGGTTTTGAACCTCCTGAAAAGCCAGGTGTTCATGCATCCACGATGAGTGAGGGCTGGCCAGGTATAAATGATGGAGACATCATACCCTCTAGTGGCAGGAATATCTGTCACTTCAGTGCCTTGGGAGGAGCATTCCAGGAGTCTGGAGGCTCATAAGGGACAGCCAAGTAGGTGATGAACATCACTAAACTCTTGTGGAGCAATCCTTTATAATACATTGACATCTCAAGAATCAAATTGAAAGATTTGTCCAGAAAAATGAGTGTCAAATTCGTGTCCTTATTATGATCAAGAGTCCCCTTTATGGCTGGCTAGTTCAGCACAACATAAACCAGGAATAACCGTAGCAAAGGCACTTTTTTGTTGTTATTTTCCTCTTTTTTCTTCCTTTTTTTTTTTTTTTTTTTTTTTTTTTTTTTTTTTTTTTTTTTTTTTTTCTTTTTTTTTTTTTTTTTTTTTTTTTTTTTTTTTTTTTTGTTCTTAGTTAATCTCAGTAGCTAACCCAGAGCCACCACTAATTGTATGAAATAATGCAGCCAAATATCAGACACTTTCCATGCTTGGTTTCCATCAGCAGCATATCCTTCAGGGTTAAACAAAAAATAATCCACAGGAAGCAAAGCATCCTTCACATTGGTATTATTAAAAATACCAACTTAAGAACTGACTGAGAACAGGAAAGGTTTATTACCTGACATTTGAGCTCATATCCCTCTAGGTAGTTTTGTTCTTATACAACAACAGTTGCCTCAGCAAAGCCATGGTGGGGATAAGCATGTTTAATTCATGCCTGCTCACATATAGGAGGTTGCAGAAAGCTGCTTCGGAGTTTGCTTTTCAAAGTCTGGTGTTTGGGGTTTGCTCAGCTATTTGCCCAAGGGCAGGATGACATTCCTGTGGCATGTGCTTTCTTGAATTCCACATAATATGCTACTTCTTTCTGCCTAAAACCAGAGTTAAAAAAAAAAATAATAAAGAAGGGAAAACCCCTCAAACTTCAAGAAATAGTAAATGATAGCACAAGGTAATAGGGCTTTAAGTGAGTTCTGCTCTGTGATGAAGCATATATTGTTTCTAAGGTTTGGCACTGGCAAACTGGTGTAATAACCCATTATTCACCATCCCATTTTCAGATTCCCCATCACATCACATCACTCAAAGCAAGGTCGTTGCATTTCAGCACTGCTGACAGAGCTGACAGAGCCACAGTTTGTTTGTTGTCACACGTCAGTCCATCCACCTCACTTTGCTGTCCTGCATGAACTAGTTAAGCCAGCATTTTGTAATTAATTAGACAAGTCTGGCTAATTTCCACTCTGTTCATTACAGAGCTCCTCTGGAGAAGAGTTACCAAAGGGTGATGATCAGTTTAGTTGCTTCTACTGCTCTTGCCATGAGCCAGAATGCTCCAATGAACCCCATCACCACAGGCACACAGCTCTGCACTAATTATTGCACAGCCACTCATGTGTCAGCACTGACCAATGAAGAAAACAGTAATTATGAAATAATTAAATAAAATAAATAAACTTTGTCATTTAAAAGTAGTACAAGATGTCCAGGTGTCTTCAGCCATCATCTTGTGTCCTTGTCAAGAGCCAGATTAATTAACATACAAAATGCAGAGTTTTCATAGATTTCTTTCCCAGAGCTGTGCTAATGGTCCAGCTGCAAGCTTTGGCCTTGTGTGGCAGGCTGGGCACACACATCTGTGTGCCTCCCCTGTGCCATCCCACCAGGGAGGCAAGGGTTAAATCACAGAAGAAGCTCTGGCTTGCACAAACGGGGACCTGACCTCTCTCCCAAGGGGTAACAATCATTTGGATATAATACAGACACTAATAAATGGCATCTGGGGAAAGACAAGACATCCTTCAAGGTGCCCTTTGGGAGAAAAAACTAACATGACTTTTTGTTTTATCAGGCATCAGAGATTTTGCCCAGTTGAGCCTTGTGGCACAAAGCCAGTAGGAATCATGCTTCAGTAGTCCTACAGCTTGTGAAATGGCTAATTTCACAATATATTTGGAAATCCTTATTAAGGATAGCATTGTTTACTCTCCTCTACAAGGAGAGTTCAAAATCCCTGTTATTGTTCAAAACCCTCATTAAGAGGTTATCACGCACTGGCTGAAAAATAACAACACAGAGCAAGGAGCAGGTCTGGCCATGTGTGTGTGATGTAAGGGAAAGGAAACAAACTCAGAGACTTGGGAAAGAAGTAGAGAAGAGACATGAAGGAAACAAAAACTCAACAGGGAAAGAAGATCCCCGGAGAAGAGGAAAAAGGGATTGAGGACATCCACTGGCAGGGTTGAGGGATGTGAAAACACACAAGGGACAGGTGAGGTGTGAGAACTGAATATGGATGGAAAGAGGAGATAGCAAGAGCAAGAGAAAGGGATTTGGGGTTTTACTTTTGGAGCTTGGCTGGTGATGTGGCACTGGAACTCTTCCTGCTTCAGAGAAAAGCTGTCAGCAACTGAAAATTTCCTATGGTCCAAACTTCCCTAGCTTTTTGCAGCTGGTAGAAAGAGGAAACTGAACAGGCTACAAACTCAAAATGGCCTTTGGAGATATACTTGTTTTTCCAAGAAATGTGGGCATTTCTCATGGCTTTTTTCAGATAGCAAACTAAAGCAGGCCCTGCTCCCTTTTTAGTTAACAACAATTATTGAGTTGATATCAAGGGATTTAGTCCAGAATGAGACAAAACACTGATGCTACTCTAGGTAGCTACAGTGGCCATAAAAACCACTTAAAAGACAAATAAAACTCCCAAAAACCAATGTCCTAACTACTACCTTATGCTTCTTCTTGGAATATTGTTAGAATAAACCTTATGCCAAACAAAACATCTTTAAAGAAGGGCACAAGTGCCTCGTTGGGCAGAAAGGAGTGAGGAAAATGTGTGAGAAACATCCAGCAGACACAAAGTGAGAGTAGGAAGGAGAGGCAATGCTCCAGGCACCCAAGCAGAGATTCCCTGCAGCCCACAGAGGGCCACTGTGGAGCAAGCTCATCCTGATGGACTTCAGGCAATAAATCATATTTTCATCAAGCCAAATCTGTTTTGCCTGTGTCAGTGATTAGTAAATGTCTTTATCTCAACCCATGAGCTCTTCCATCTCATTTTCCCCCGTTGTCCTGTTGAAGAGGGGGAGTGAGGGAGTAGCTGGGTGGGTGTGTGGCCGCAGGCCAAGCTCAAGCCCTCGCAGAGCACACAACAGCCCAGCTCAGTGGGACCTGTGGCAGCTTTCTCCCATCCTGTGCAAAGTGCCTGTACTTTGGGACATGTGCCTGCAGAGCTAGGTCAGCAACACAGACAGAAAAATACTTAGCTCAAAGGACTCCCCCTATCTGAGTTTCCTTCTGAGCCCACTGTCTATTGCACAGTTGAGTGGTTTTGGTCTAAGTAGCTTTACTTTTCTTTTCCTGAGAGAATGCTAATTGCCTAAATCCTATGAACTAAGCCTCTTATTGAAAAGCTTCATTAGAAAATGAGAGTGAAATAATTTATATTGCTTGGTGCCACAGCTTATGGACTGATGAAGGTGAGGATTTATGCTCCTTTTCCAACATTTTCTTTTCTTCTCTTAGGGAAAAATACATTTTCTCTTAAATTTTCTCTGGGCATTTCCCTACATTCTCTATGGCACTTCAGAAATCACTGGTAGATTTTTAAGACATTTTTTGTGTCAGCACCAATACTACCCCCCCACTCTCCCATAATCAGAGAAGCTGTTTTCTCTTCCAAGATCTTTTTTTTTTCCCCTCAGAACCATTTGCTAAAATCTGTAATTTCTTCATCAAGGTGCTTTGACAAAAAAAATATTCTTAATATAAGAATCTGGATCAGCAACAGTGTGGTCAGCAGGAGCAGGGCAGTGCTTGTCCCTCTGTACTGGGCACTGATGAGGCCACACCTCGAATCCCGTGTCCAGTTCTGGGCCTGTCACTGCTGAAAGACATTGAGTTCTTCACTGAAAGGGTGGTCAGGCACTGGAATGCCTCCTGTCCAGGGAGGAGGTGGAGTCCCCATCCATGCAGAAATGACTGGATGTGGCCTTCAGTACTCTGGCTTGGCTGATGAGGTGGGGCTTGGTCAAAACCTGGACCATGGAGGTCTTTTCAAACTTTGATGACTCTGTGATAAATACAGGATCTATATATTTTCTTATTGAATTCTATGTAGTGCTTTTACTCTTCACTCAGATTCATTTTTATGAGGTGGGCCCCTTTCCTCCTCTTCTCCCTTTTTTGTTTTCTTAATTTAGGAACAGTTGCAGAGACAATTTTTATCAGATGTAATATTCTCTGCCAGGCTGAATTGGCCCTTTAGACTGTGACCCTTTTGCATGGATCTAAAGGCAGAAAGGCCAAGGGAGCCACCCCAACCCTTTCACAAGCACCAGGGACTATGGATGGGGCCTTGCCCTTCTCTGGAGGAAGAAGTCCTTGTTCCAGTCCTTCTCTCTGCAGTGCTTCAGAGGGCACAGAGAAGACCAGGTGTGCCCAGACACCCACTCCCATGGAGCTCTGAGGGATGCTGTGCCAGCCACAGGCACGATGCCACAAGGTCCTTTTCCATGGAATAGCGCTCCTGCTCACTGCCAGCAGCACAGAGCTGCTCCCTGAAGGCAGCTGCTGCAGCACCCTCGGCTTTCATGCTTTAAGTGTGAGGTGATGGCTCTGTCCATGTGACTGAATGGGCACCATGTGAACATGCAGAGATTATTCTCTTGGATGCAGGACAGCTGCTCAACAGGGCAAGTCTCTGGTTTTGTTTTCTTTTGGTTTTTTTTTTT
>VXAC01008318.1:101796-166128 GCA_013399225.1 Rhipidura dahli | reverse complement strand
TTTTTTTTTTTTTTTTTTTTTGTGAGTCTGTTTCACTCAGAGTTTGAATTAAAGCACAGGAGACAGGGAGTTCCTCTTCGGACTTAGGTGTTTATTAATCTTACCTATAACACAGCTGCACAGAGACTGCTTTCTAAGTTAACAAGGCTAAAATGGCCCAGAATGTCTGATTCCAGGGTCACTTATACCCCAGACTGCCCAATAATTAATTGCCAACAAATTTATTTTCACTTATAAACCAGTGGTTATTAATTTCTGACCCTCATTGTGGGATTTCTGACCCAATGACAAAACACTCAGATTTGTGAAGAAGAAAGAAAAAAGAAGAACAAACTCACGCCCAAAATCCTTCATCTTGTTACCTATATATAATTAATATCCTACAAACCTAAGTTTTCTACATCTCTACATATTCCACCCAGTGATATAACTTTTCTCTTTAATCACACAGCAGTACCCTCTGTATTATCCCACAGTCTTGGGAGCCTTTCCCAGGGCCTCAGGTCAAATGGAGTGTGCTTTTGAGGATCATTGCCTGTCAGAATTGAAAAACTGAATATCTCAGGATTCAGGGTTTCAGCAGTCCCAGAGGTTTGCAGTTTCTGGTCAGCAGAGTTTGCACTGGAGCAGGAAACACAAGGCACCCTCCTGCCACGGGTGCTGTGCCTAGAGGAGCTCTCAGAGTGTTTCCAGGAGAGCTGCTACGACAACAAGCCAAGCAGTGTCATCCCTTGCTGGGCAGTGTTAACATTGAACAGTGTAATAAGTCACAAATGACTTTAAAGCTTTCTCCGTAGAAACTTTCTCTAACAGCTTGCATCACAGAAGCCTTAGAAATTTATCTTCTTGCCTCTTCAAAAAAAGTTTGTCAGAAAGGAAGTGAACACGTGAGCTGTGCCATTCTGAGTACATCCCTCTTGTCTCTGCCACGGTAATTTTATTTCCACCAGCGCCACCTCAGCAGGCAGACAAAGAGTTTCCAGGAACAGATAAAAGGGACAGCATATTCCAAGCTGGAACAAAGGATGGCCTGCTTAATAGCCAGCTGATTTTTACTGGGTGTAACCTAGGCCCTGGGATCCAGGGAAAGAAGAATATCAAGCTGAGTTTATTGGCTCCTGACAGGGCATTCCCAAGGTCTGGCTGGAGCTGGAACAGCCCTGGCCTTCCTCAGAGGATTCTATCACTTCAGGGAAGAAGATCCGGATCATTACCTTAATTTCCTGTGTTTTATTGAAATCAGTTCCACACCATGACCTTCAAGACAGGTGGACTGTGTTAAAAACAAAGCAAAACAAAACTAAACCCAGCAAGGATATTAATCTGATTCTGGATCAGAGGAGGCTTTATAAAGTATTAGAAAGAGAAAATATTTTGCCTCAACATTTGTGTGCAACATGGGAATCCATCTATCTTTCATTAACTTACACAACTTTTTCCATTTGGAAATTATTTTTTTTCCTTGTTCTTCTTGTTCCATCCCTTGTGTCTGCATTCTTCTCATCCTTTCTGAGTTCCAGAGCTGCTTCTTGCCTGCTCCATTTTTCCACATTTTAGCAGTGCTGAGGAGGAACCACATAGTGCTGGACAGAAGCATATTTAGGGACTGTTAGTGGAGTTAATATGGAACAGGTGGAAAAAACCTCACGTTAAAATAGCAACAATATGTGCAAGGCCCAGTTCCCTGCATTTACAGCTGAATTAAATTGTGTTTCACTCACTGAGACGTAGCAGGGTCTGCTCTGGCCACCACTGGTTCTATTGAGGGATCTTCCTTTCCTGCAGGCAGTAAAACATCTGGCAAAGAGATCTCAGGGAAACAATTGTTTGCCTTATTTCATCTGAGGTGTCAGAGAACTGCCCTGCATTAGAAAAGTCCAAAGAGAAACTGAAATGCCTGGAAATGTTCAGCTGAGATGAAGGGCAAATACAAGAAGATGTCTCAAGAATTTGAAAAATAATGAGTTGGGTGAAGTAATTATATTGTTCATGGTAGTCCATAACAAAAAAATGATGGGTATCTAATGACATTTAGATGCAGAAAGCTTCAAAGTGTCAAAAGCTCTAAAAAAATCAGGTAAGGCTTAAGTACAATGAGAAACTAAGAGGCAGAGAAGCCAAAAAATTAATCAAATTCCGAATAAGATTGAATAGTCATATGCATATTCATAACCACTTGAAAATATAAAAAATATTGTGCCACATAGCACAGATCAAGGTTTTAACGGGAGAGCAGAGCAGAGCAGGGGAAAAAGGTCCTCTGTTGAAAATAAAATAAAATAAAATAAAATAAAATAAAATAAAATAAAATAAAATAAAATAAAATAAAATAAAATAAAATAAAATAATCCCCTGAAGAAAAAGTCCAAAAACCAAAAAAAATAGTCCCTTTTAAAGGAGTTACTCCATTAAATCATTCCAGACAGGGCCTCTGCCAGACTCCACTCCCTTGTAGTAACATAAATAGAATGATTCACTTTCACTGAGTCAAGACCTTGGAGGTTGCCAGTAACCACTGTATTTCATGGGCTTTTCAGAGTCAGTAGGAAACAGCAAATTAAGGATCAGTTAAAGCTTTTATGTACATGAGGCCTGCCACAGCACAGAGGAGGGATCACACATCCTCGCAATTTTGGTGGCTTCCAAGCACACCACACCGAAGGAGAGCTCCAGTGGTTTGTGGAAAAAGATGTTCCCCCTTGGTTCCACATGTAACACCCACAGCATTGCTCCTGCCATGGCTCTGATCTGGTTTTCTCTTCCTACCCACCAAAAAATACTTTCAGGTTTTTGGCAAGGCCTGTCACATGCACGTTTCTGCCTTTCCACTCTTTGCCTGGACATGAGCAGGTGCAACAAGGGAGAAGGAGGGATTCTTCCAAACCTCTTCCCCATTTATTGTACCTGCATGTAGCTCAATGCACAAAGTCCTTCAGGAGCCAGGAGAGAATCACAAAATAGTTTAGGTTGGAAAGACCTGTGGCCCCTGAGCAGACCATGAGTAAATATGGAATTTGAGCCCTTGATCTGAGCGCAGTCCAGTCCAGTTTTGAACACCTCCAAGGACAGAGACTTTACAACTACTCTGGGAAACTGCTCCAGTGTTTCACCACCCTTGTGCTCCTTTTACCTGGTCAGGCTTTCTTTAGCTTTAACAAGGCTTAAGAAGCCTGGAAAGGGAAACAAATCCCTCTGTAGTTTCCAGACGAGCCATTGGGAAGACCACACAAAGACCCTGCTGGTTTTCCATACTAAATGAGACTCGTTCAACTTGATTGTACTTTGCCTCCTCTACACGGCCAATCTTGACCCCCCTCAGCACCTACAATGCCCCAGCTGAGGGACAGAGATGCCACTGGCAGTACATCCACGTGCCAGAGCTGCTTCCCTACAGGAGCCTCTCCCACCTGGGCTCCGGAGGCAGAGCCTGCATTGAGAGTTGCTTGCCATTCTCAATTCCTTCCCCAAGGGAGCAGGATTACAAGATTAGCTGATCACCCTGCTGCTGGGATTGGGAATTTAGCAGAAATCCAGCAGTGGTCTGGCTGGCATCAGGGTTTACATACTACAATCATTTGTATGTGAAACCACTGCAAGCTGTTTTCTTTGTACCCTGCATTTACTACAGCTCGACAGAGATATTATGTTCTAGCCTTGGCATTGTTAATTTGAACCCTGACACCCTTCATTTAAAATATATATATATAAAATCAAATCAGTTCTAGTTTACAGAAAGCACCAAATTTTCCAAGTTTTCCAAGATGCCAAATAGTAAGAATCTATTTAATTAAGAGCAGCAGGGAAAAGGGTTTAATGTGCACAGCTCTTAGGTTTTTCATAACTGTTTGGCAATAGTCTAGATATTGTGGATGTCCTGGAGAGGGGAGAAGTCCCAACACCATTTCTACTGCTCAGAACCACTTAAATCAGGGAGGAATCCTCAAATTTGATGATTTTCCTCCCTACAGTGGCTGGTCCTTAACACATCACCACAATGCATGTGCCAAACCAGGCTAACCAAAGAGCCAGAGAGAAGAAGAACCAGTCAGCAGCAACTCAGGACCAGCTGCTGTGGGATTCCACCTCTGTTTTCTCCACTGAGGAAACCAAGTCTTTCCTGGGGTGTGCTGTGACACAGGAATGTTGGACTTGCTGCCTTTTCTGTTCCTCCTCTAAGCTCTTAGCTCCCCACACACGTAAATACAAAGAGATTTGCCCTTGGTTTCCAAACCACAGCAGTCCTACAGAGTCCCTGATGGTTCTTAGTGGAATAGAAAGGCTGGGGAGTGCTGGAAAAAGAGCTTCTCAGGAGATTTTCAGATTGCAATGATTTCTACCCAGACAAACCTTTCTGGGTTTGGTTCCCAGCTTCACAGTTTGCATGCTGGGCAAATTCTGTCATTACATAACGAATAAAAACAGCAACAAGAAGAAAAACGTATTGATGAGTGAGTGATTAAAACTTCTTTTGTTGTGCTGGTGGGTAGAGCTGTCCTAACTCAACAGGAGGTGCTCAGAACTCCAAGCATTTAAAAATCTTTTCCTTAGGAACATGTAGGACAAGGAGGTGAATCTGAACTAGAGGAGAGGTCAGGCTTAGTCACCTCATTTTCTATCCCTCCTACAGGAGTCAGGGGACTTGGTCCTTTTCCTTTCATTACTGAAAACACTGTTTGGCAGAGATCCTGAAACCAGCAAGAGGATGACTCCCAACTTTAAGAGCTTAGCAAACTTCTCTCAAGGTTAGAAAATAGATTCCAAATACAACTGCTGAGTTTTTAAAATAGCTATCATGAACAAAAAATCCCAAACCACCAACATTTTTATAGAACTTCAATTTGGTTCTTAAAAGCACTATTATTATCTCATTTTGAAACTCTATTTTCCTATTGTTGATGTATTACAAAAAGTTGTTCCACAGCAGTTTGTCAAAATTTAGAATTCATGTTTTATTTTTCTCCAGGACATTTGTGAAAATTACTTTTGGTCCAGCATTGTATGGTAAGATTAAGTTTGCTCTTAACTTACTAAGCTTTCTAATTTAACTTTTATTTTTCATTATTCAAAGGCAGCTGAAATGATAGAGTTCAAACATGACCTATTTATCAGTCTTACTTTTCAAGCCAAATATAATAAATATTACATTAGTTTGAAAGCTTGTCATTTTATAGTATATTTTTTAAACATGTATATTTAAAAATTCCCCCTAATACCCAAATTTTGCCGCATTCTCTAGATATGGAGATACCCGCTCTGCTGTCAGTCCTAGACTGTAAATGCTAGAAAATAATCTAGAAACTGAGGATTCAGTATTCAAATATCAAATGAAATAGCAAGCGATTGATATATTTTATTAACAAAGCCAAACAAATTTTTAAAAAGAAAAGAAATACAATCATAAAATATACAATGTTAGGTGAGCAATAAAGAGCTGAAACATTATGTTTGCAGGAAGGATGTTGTTGTGGTTTCGCACCCATAAGAGTCACTTGCTCACCCTCCCCTGCCACAGCTGGGCAGAGGAGAGAGAGAGGGGAAAAAAATTAATGAAGGCTTCATGAGTTGAGATAAGGACCAGGAGAAAACACTTCAAAGGCAAAACACACTCAAAGTTAAAAAGTGCATTTATTGCCCACAGAATCCGAGGAGGATAATGAGAAGTGAAATCATCCCTTAAAACACCTTTTCCCCCCAGCCCCTCTTGCCTCCCCACCAACAGCGCAGGGACACAGGGCACGGGGGTTTGCTCAGTGCATCACCTCAGATCTTCTGCTGCTGTGCAGGGAGAGGAGTCCTTCCCCTGTGAGGCCGTGGGGTCCCTCCCACGGGAGACATTTCTCCTGAACTTCCCTGCCGTGGGCCCACTCTCAGGAGCAGCAGCCCCCGCTGCAGTGTGAGTCCCTCCCACAGGCACACAGTCCTCCCAAAACTGCTGTGCCATGGGTCGCTCTTCCGCGGGGTGCAGTGCTCCAAGGCCAGGCTGCTGCAGTCTGGGAGCAGAGCAGGGCCCTCTCTCTGCACCGGGTCTGCCACTGGATCACAGCCTCCTCCAGACACCCACCCACTCTGGCACGGGCACCTCCCCCAGGGGCTGTGGGTGAATCTCTGCATCCCCCGTGGATCCCCAGGGCCTGTGGGTGGATCTCTGCATCCCCCATGGATCCCCAGGGGCTGCGGGTGGATCTCTGCATCCCCCGTGGATCCCCAGGGGCTGTGGGTGGATCTCTGCATCCCCCGTGGATCCCCACGGGCTGCAGGGGCACAGCTGCTTCACCATGGTCATTGCCACAGCCTGCAGAGGAATCTCGGCTCCAGCACCTGGAGCATCTCCTGCCTCTCCTTCTCCACTGACCTTGGTGTCTCCATGTTGTTTCCCTCATGTGTTCTCACCTCCTCCTCTTCTGTGGCTAGAAGAAAAACTGTGCCCTACTTTGATCTGATTTTCTTGTTAAGTAGGTGATCACAGAGGTGTTCCCAGCCTCTCTCACTGGCCCAGCCTTGGCCATTGCCATGTCCATCCTCAGAGCCAATAAGGGGTTGGCTCTGCTGGACATGGTGGAAGCTTCCAGCAGCTTCTCACAGGAGCCACCTCTGTGGCCCCCCCTGCTACCAAAAATCAGGCTGTGTCAAACCAATACAGATGTGTTTGAGTTTATGTTTACAAGCTTCTCAGACAATACAGCTCCAGTCCAGTGAGCCTCAATATAACCCCCATGATTCTGGTTTTCTAGGATCTACAGCTTAAATTGGAATAGTTGAAAAAAACTTCCTCCCCAGAAGGTATGAGGACAGTTTCTTCTTTCCACTGTGTTTTTAGGTAGCGATTCTGATTTTAAATTGCTTTCAAATGCTTGGTGTTTCAAACAGGTGGAAAGAAACAAGGAGTTCCCCAACTCCCTGCTTCTGAATTCTCAGTAGAATCTAGCAGAAAAAAAATGGGATATCCCCACTGGATCCAAAGAAACCTTAGCAGTTTTTTTCAGATAAAAACTGGGCAATTATTCAGTCTTATTTAGAGCTATCACTTAAAATTTAAAAGTCTTATTTTGGAACAGCTCCAGATTCAACACGAACAGAGGAATAAAGCCAAGAGTTGTGATTTTACATTTTCCCTCCTGATTAAGGTGTGTTCAACTTGCATTCCCAAGACCTACTCCCTCCATTATGAAACTGCTATTGATCTGCCTCCAAAGCAGAAGCTATTCCTGTGATGAGGAATTTCGGCATGATGAGGGGGATTGACAGGACTGATAGCAATCAGTTATTCACCCCTGAGTGAAGGAATTGGTAATGAGAGTGGCAAGTTAATGAAGAATCAAGTGTTGGATCTGAGATCTGGGAAAGATTTCTTCAGAGATTATTAAAAAACATGGTAAATCTTTCCTCTGGCAACAAAATCACCACCTGAGTCAAAGGGACATCAACAAGGAGACTAAACCACATGTCCCAGCTGCCAGCTTTTCACTCACTGGCTCCTGTCAAGTCAGCACAGAAATATGTCTCTGCACATGGATTGTGCTCAGTTTCTAAAACAAATAAACATGCAACCAAATGTCTGTGTCCTATAAAACACTGCAGACTGGCATCAAGCATTTTCACTCTGAGGACAGCAGGTCCTCCTCCAGGGTGAGGGGGATCCAGGTTGGTGGCAGTCCAGCTGTGGTTTCCAACTCCCATCTGGGATCTGGAGCAGCACTGAGATCTCAGGTTCAGACCTTTCATGGGTGTTTCTTGTGCCTAATGTCTCACATACCTCTTAAACTTAAAATCACAGAATCACAGAATCATGGAATGGCCTGGATTGGAAGGGATCTTCCAGGTCCAACCCCCTGCCATGGGCAGGGACACCTTCCACTGTCCCAGGTTGCTCAGAGCCCCATCCAGCCTGGCCTTGGACACTGCCAGGGATGGGGCAGCCACAGCTGCTCTGGGCAACCTGTGCCAGGGCCGCCCCACCCTCACAGGGAACAATTCCTTCCTCATATCCAATCTAACCCCGCTCTCTGTCAGTGTGAAGCCATTGCCCCTTGTCCTGGCACTCCAGGCCCTTGTGAAGAGTCTCTCTCCATCTTTCCTGTGGGCTCCCTTCAGGCACTGGAAGGCCACACTGAGCTCACCCCAAAGCCTTCTCTTCTCCAGGCTGCGCAATCCCAGTTCCCTCAGCATTTCCTTACTACCCACTCTCCTCTGAAGAATTGTTTTGTACATCTCTGGGTTGTTTCTGTCTATGCTTAAAGAAGGCCTGAGAGTGACATGCATCAGTGTAGGTGAGAGAAATGCTATATGAACTGCTGAAAGCAGCCTTCTTTTTTTCTCCCTCCTGATGAATAACAGAATATGCTGAAGTGGGAAGAATTTCCATGCTTATGTGTTATGTTATGCCAAGTGTCTTGACAGATTATTTTCTGTTTGTCTTTGTTCTTGTTGGCTCCCAAATTCAGGGAATTTGGCTCTGGGAACTGACACCTCTTTGTTTTTGGAGAGGATAGGAACTGTCTCTTGGAAACAGATAGAGCAGGTTGGACTCACTAACCCCAGGATTTAGCTCTCAAGCACCAGAATCATCCAGGTTTTGCTTTTGGAAGTTATTCTGTTCCTTTCCACATCCCTTCATTCATGTTTCAATGTGAGATAAGGAACTATGTTGTTAAACCTTTATGGTGATTTAAAGCAGGATGGGTCCTACAGACCATATGAGTCAAAGTCCCGAAAAAAACACTTTTTGGGGTATTTTTTGTCTGCCAAACAAGTGTCAGGTCTTGAACTACATGTACTAAAGACAAGGCTTGCAGGGTGACAATCTCCTTTTGAACACATCTGCTACTGATTAAGGAGATGGCTTCAGCTCAGCTCAGAGGCTTAGTCTGGGGAGCCTCTGTTTGGGAATTTGTGTACAAAACCAGAATAAGTTAGGACATTAAACTATTAGAGCAAGTTCAGAGGAGGCCACGAAGGTGACAAGGGGACTGGAGCACCTCTCCTATGGAGACAGGCTGAGAAAATTGGGGTTGTTCAGCCTGGAGAAGGGAAGGGTACATGGGGGCCTCACAGCAGCTCCTGGTATCTGAAGGGTCTACAGGGAAGATGGAGAGAGACTTTTCATCAGGAATTGCAGTGACTGGGCAAGGGGAAATGGCTTCACACTGACAGAGAGTGGGTCTAGGTGCGATATGAGGAAAAAATTGTTCCCTGTGAGGGTGCTGAGGCCCTGGCACAGGTTGCCCAGAGAAGCTGTGGCTGCCCCATCCCTGGCAGTGTCCAAGACCAGGTTGGATGGGGCTCTGAGCAAGCTGGGATAAGGGAAGGTGTCCCTGCCCATGGCAGGGGGTTGGAACTTCTTTAAAGCCTTTTGCAACCCAAATAATTAATGAATCTATGACTTTATGGAAGTGGTGTGTTAGTTCCAGCAGTTCAATCATTCCTGTCAACCAAACAGCATCTTCCCCTCTGCTTCTGTTGCCTATGCTCTGCAGAACAGCTGTGAGATAGTATGAAGTGACCAGGAACATAAGGGATTAGCACTATTTTTCCTAATCTCCCTTTATTAGAGCAAATCCCTGTATTCTCAGGGATTAGGGTCAGGCAAGGTCTGCTGAGCTCTCGGCCACACTGTGGCTGGTCCTGACACTAAGGCATGGAATGGAGAGTAAAAAGAAATTCTTTGCACCCAAATCAGAGATCAGACATTAAATGACTCAAAGTACCATATGCCAAAACCTCTTTAGTGCCTTATGAACAGTTCCTGTGAGCGCTGTCCTAGAGACAATCACTGATTTATCTTGATTATTTCAAGCTTCTTTCATAGAAGCTCCAGGTTTCCTGAAGCAGAAATCTCTCCTCAGCAAAACAGACAGTGGAACAGCACAGGCTCAGAAGCCAAAAGCCAGAGAAAATAATCAGTGCCCAGCAGCCACACCACAGAAACCTCTGGTTTGCTGGTGTTTTTTATGTGCTCATAATATAAAATCTTGCTACATTTTAAGTGTGAGAACCATGTAGGGATGTGGGGATGGTAGGTATTCCCAAATGCAGGACACAGTAAGACCAGAGTGTGTTTTCCTGAGACAGTCTGCCCTAAATTACAGCTTGGGGACCTGTCTGAAACCAGATGATCAGATCACAGGAGGAATGAGGAGCAGCTGAAAGGGTATTTTCTGTGTGTGGGGGTGGTCATCTGACCCTGGCTGGACACCAGGTGCCCACCAAAGCTGCACTCTTGCCTCCTCAGTTGGACAGCAGAGAGAAAATATAACAAAAGGCTCATGGGTTGAGATAAAGACAGGGAGAGATCAGTCACCAGTTACTGTCCTAGGCAAAACAGACTCAGCTTGGGGAAATTAGTTCAATTGTGTACCTGTCAAATCAGAGTAGGATAATGAGAAGTAAAGCAAATCCTAAAAACATTTCCCCCCCCACCTCTCCCTCCTTCCTGTGCTCTACCACTGCCCCTCAGTGGAGGAGAGAGATGGGGATTGGGAGTTATGGTCAGTTCACCACGCTGTTTCTGCTGCTGCTTCCTCCTCAAGGGGAGGAGTCCCTCCCCTGCTCCAGTGTGGGGTCCTTGCCATGGGAGACATGAACTTCTCCAGTCTGAGTCCTTCCTATGGTCTATAGTTCCTCACAAACTGTTCCAGCATGAATGTCTTCCATGATCCTTCAGGAAAAGGGTCAGTCCCACAGGGTCACAAGTGCTGCCAGCAAACCCTCTCCAGCCCGGGCTCCTCTCTCCACAGGTGCTGCCAGGACCCAGCTGCAGGGAGGATTCCCACAGGGTCACAAGTGCTGCCAGCAAACCCTCTCCAGCCCGGGCTCCTCTCTCCACAGGTGCTGCCAGGACCCAGCTGCAGGGAGGATTCCCACAGGGTCACAGCATCCTTTGGACATTCCCCTGCTCCAGCGAGGGCTCCCCCAGGGGCTGCAGGGGGATCTCAGCACTCCCCTGGGCTCCCCCAAGGGCTGCAGGTGGATCTCAGCATTCCCCTGGGCTCCACCATGGGCTGCAGAGGAATCCCAGCACCAACTCCCGGAGCAGCCCCTCTGCTCCCTCCCCACTGCCCTGGGTGTCTGCAGAGATGTTCCTCTCGCACGTTCCCACTCCCCTCTTCTCTGGCCACAGTTGCCTCTGCACAACATCATTTTGCTTCTTAAAAAATGTTATCACAGAGGTGCTCCCACCATTCCTGATCTGCTCAGCCTTGTCCAAGGGCACATCCATCTTGGAGCTGCCTGGAATTGGTTGTCTTGGACATGGGGGAAGCTTCCAGCAGCTCCTCACAGAAGCCACCCCCTGAGCCCCCCTGCTACCAAAACCTGGCCACACAAACCCCATGCAGTGTGTGGGCCCCTGCGAGAGAATCAATATGACAGAGCCAAACTGTAATCAGCCAACTGGAGAATAAAACAGATTTAACTCTGTGAGATATAGCCCGTGCTTGAAATAAAACACCTGTGCTGAAAGGAGGCTCTCAATGGAGCAGAAAAAAAACAGATAAGCCTTGAAGTTCTCTTATCTGGAGCATTATTTTTTCCCTTACTCACGCTAAGAACTAAAGATGGCTTTTGCTCTTCTCCCTTCTCCACGAGATGTCGTCATCTCTCTCCTGCCAAAGACAAATCCTACCTGCCCCTGGCTTCCAGCTCTTAAAACCACATAAATCTTCAAGGAAAGAGGGGCAGAAATCCAGAGTCTCCCTCTCCCAGGTGCCCTTATCACTAATATATGAGGTTATGTTTTCACATCTTACCTCCCCCTCCCTAAGAACATTTAGGAAGACAGTCAAAAGGGCAGCTTCAGCAATGAAGCCCATGCCAGAGTAAGTGGCAATTATGACATGAACCAGGGTATGGGAGACTCTCCCAGAAGGGCCTGGAAATTTAGTCTCCTGTATGACTAGTGAGTGCCCTAAATTTTAATTTTTCCAAATAGTAATCTGGGCTTGGAGATGTAATTGAAAATTCAGACATCTCTAAAGAGTAGAGGAAGGAAGGAAGGATGGAAGGACCGACGGAAGGAAGGGAGGGAGGAAGGGAGGAAGGGAGGGAGGAGGGAAGGGAGGAAGGAAGGAGGGAAGGAAGGAAGGAAGGAAAGAAGGAAGGGAGGGAGGAAGGGAGGGANATGCCCTCCCCCAGTGCAGTTTCAACATTAGGCAGGCTAAGGTATTGACTTCCAGATGTTTTCTGAGCAGATGTTTTCTCCTCTCACTCCCAGCTTAGCAAACCCTCTAGCACGCTTTTGGCGGAGCTCTTCTCCCTCGTGAGACAGGGAAAGGAGTGAGGGCTTCTTAAGACAGACCTGTGATAAAGTGTTTATCACATAGTTCTGCAATTTCTCATGCATCTCTGATGAACTCACCTGTGCCATGCTCACTAATCCATCTCCCTCAGGCTGCTCAGAGCCTGCCAGACCTCTGAGGAGTTTTCTGCAGCTGCTATGGGATACAAAAAAAAAAANNTTTTCAGCGTCTCAGGGGGAAAAAAAAAAAAAAAAAAAAAAAAAAAAACCCAAACAAAAAAAAACCTGCTAAAATGTTTTCTCCTTTTGCCTCTCAGTGTAAAATTCCCTCAAAATACAACACTGGCCATTCACATTTATTTCAAAAAATATCTGTCTGACAGAGCTCAAAACAAATACAATTTTAAGAGCATCCTATCCCTGTAAAGTGTTCAAGGCCAAGTTCAATGAGGCTTGGGACAGCCTGGTCTAGTGGAAGGTGTCCCTGCCCATGGCAGGGGATTGGAATGAGTTGATCTTTAAGGTCTCTCCCACCTCAAACCATTCTATAATTCAATGATTTGATAAATAAGAAGGGACAATGATACGTGTCATCTCCTTCCAGTCCTGGGCATACCCAAGGAGTTTGTTCTTAAAACTGAGACATGTTCAGGTCTCTAATTACTTTTTTTAAAAAAAAATATTATTTTTGACTCTTGCTGAACTCCAAATAGCTGGCTTCTTAAAGGTTAAAGAAGTTTATAAACCTAGGTTTTATGGGGTTAGTGATGCAATTAAAATAAACAATTACAATGTAAAAAATCATTAATATCTGTGGATGCTTTTAAAAGTACAGCATTTCTAAGCCATATTTCTGGTAAAATGCAGAATATTTGTGGATAAAATGAAGGATATATGGTGTATTGGCTTCTCAGAAACTTTCTGATTAATTTACAATAAGTAGGCATGCCAGTTCCATAATTATCCATTATCTCCAATCTTTCCTATAGAACATCATGCCAATTATTTTTTCCCAGGAAAGTGACAATTACAAGATAGCATTAAAATAAACTATTTCTTTGACTTCAGGTCCCAAGATTAATCCTCATTTTCAGTAAGATTTCCTCTTGCATTCCAGAATTGTATTTGTATCATGATTGGTTAAACATGACGTTGACAGTCGATAGGTCAGGGATGCCATTCTTGAAGGCTTTTATTCCCATGAATACTGTGGACTTCTGTTGGTAACCTCCATGGAAAAAAAAGAGGCAGTTCCTCTGAGCAAAACTGTGAACAGCTGCCAGGTTTGTCATCAGGATTTGGGTCTGTCACAGCACAGTGGGTTACTTACTTATGGGTCTCGCTCCTGTCACACTTGTCACCATCTTGAAAGAAAATTTGCATTGGCTAGAGCCAAAGAGAGGAGATATTCACAGAATCACAGAATATCCTGATCTGGAAGGGACCCACAAGGGTCATTGAGTCCAGCTCCTGGCCCTGCACTGGGCATCCCAACAGTTTTTGATAAGGCTGGAAAGCTAAATAAAATGTAGCTAGCATTTGAATCTGTGAGTTAATATCTAGACTTTCTGCCTAGATAAAACCACATCTCCTTTCACCTTTGGGTGATTTCCAGTCTGCTCTACTTTCTGCTTCGCTTACATCAGTCAAACTTACAGTCTCTGATTTCCTGTTAACCCTTTCAATTCTTTATCTGCTCGAGAGCTTTCAATTATGTTGCAAAGCATACATTTTTGTCTCTCCCTGTATATTAGATAGAAATAGGCCCCGAGATAATACTGCTTGAGATGTAGGGTTAATGAGATAAGTACAAAAATCTTACAAGTAGCTACAAAAGACAGATAAGGCATGATGTGATTTTAGGAGCTTGTTAAAATCTCACAATTTTTCATAACATTATGCATTTGAATAGCAATCCGATTCTTAAATGATATTAGCAAATAAAATGATAGCTAGCATTAATAAATGGCATGATACACTGCCTCCTGCACAGCTTGAAGGACAGCTGCCAGAGGTTCATAGAGTCTTCTACAGCTTCCCTTCTGTTTCTTCCCTGAGCCTTGTGTAAGTTAATCTCCAGCAGCTCCAGAGGTACTACCTGGTGCAGACTCTACTCAAGGTGCCAGGAACAGACCAGATGTGGTAGCAGGCCCAGAGCTCTTTGAAAACACAAAGGTGCAATTCATAACGTTGTTTTGATGCTCATTTACAAATTTTAGTCCTCACCTGAGAGTTATTCCTACTGTTTATTTAAATGTTAATATGATTCTTCAGATATTTACCAGTCCAGTACTTCTTTGGAACACAAAATGAAAAAGGGGAACGTTTTCTTCTGAAATTAAAGCTGGTGTGGTATTTTCTGATTTATTCCTTCCGCATTGTCCATGAAAGAAAGAGATTTCAGAAGATAATTTAGAATCACACCACTACTTAAACCACTGCACTGTGATAATTCTGTGACTGTTTCTGCTTCTAATCAATGAGAACTGGCACTTTGAACTTGTGAAAGTCTTTTTGACTGCACAAAAAGAATTCATGTGTAATACTGTAATGCTCAAGTGCCTTATGGGAATGAGGTAAATCTCAGCAAGTCATTTCCATCACAGCCTGAATGTCCACATGGACATAAAGCATAAAACATCAAGCTTACAGCCCCACTGGAATGATGTCTTTTCACTGCCATCCTCTTCTTTAAAGCACCTTTCATCTGGCATTATGTTAGACAAAAGTTAAAAGCAATGCTGATAATTGTGTCAGCAACAGAATTTAACCAAACACAGTTCACCCCCAGTACAGAATTAAATTCCTATTTTAGACAGACATGTCCACCTTGGATCCATTTATCAGAAGTCTGGGAAGCCAGCTGAAATGAAATCAATGCCACACACTTTATGGGCACTGGCTGATGTCCAGAGTGCTAAAATGGCAGTGCAGAAATGGAAAGGCCCAAGCAGATTGTTTATATGTGCTGGCTGAAATCCAAAATGGTTACAGTAAGTAGAAGAATAAAACACTGGTAACAGGGCCCTCTACTCCTCACTTGAGGCCAGCAAGTGCAACACTTCAGCTGGGAATAGGTGATCGCTACAAAACATAGGCACATGAACCTCCAGGCACAGATCCTTCATGATCCTGAGCACTCACACCTGGCAGGAGAGACAGCAGAGGCATGGACACACTGCCAGTCTCCCAGATGGATCAAAGGAACGGGGGCTTGGCTCTCCCTGTGACTCTCAGGTGAGCCAGGCTGCTGATGGCTTTTCGAGGGTGCTCTGCTGGGTTACATTTGAATTTACAGCCTGGAGGTTTGTGAGGAATGGGTGCTTAGAAGGAATATCCCTGCTGTCTTCAGGGTGTGGAAAAGGTTTCCTGCAACCCACATGCAGAGTTCCTCAAGACCTTTTAGTCACAGAATCATTTAGAATGGAAAAGACCTCCAAGACTGAACCCAACAATTCCTCCCCCACCTTCTTCCTAGTGTAACAGATCTATAACAAGGTCATGGACCTCATTTGGCATTTTCAAAATGGATTTTCATGGACTTCATTTGGCATTTTCAAAATGGGTTTTCTGGAATAAAAATAAGTCCCCAGGTGCAGGGCTCCATGGTGTTTTGTGGCTGTGCAGGGCTGACAGTGCACAAAGAAAGGGGTTTGGGTAGGCAAGGCTGCTTTCCAAGGGTGGGGAAACACGGGCCGTAAGATACATCAAGATCCTTGAGATCCATATTCACGTCTCAGAGAGCTCATCCCTAACTCCAGCTGATTTCAGAACTCGCAGAGATCACATTGATTTTGTAACTGTTAATTTATTTTTCATATTTATATGCCATTGGGAACTCTTGCCCAAAGTCTTAAGAATAGATCTGGCCCAGAGAAACAGAATCAACATCCCTTGGAAACTGTGAAGAGAATGGAAAACAATTTCATATTGATTCACAATAAACAAGACAAAACAGAAAAACCGAGGCGTTGTTCATGAGACAGGAATTCTAAAATATTCCATTTGGGGAGTTTGGTGGCTTGCTTGCTGCCCAGTGTAAAAGCTTTCAATAATTTCTGCTTTCTCAGTGCAGGAAAAAAGCTGCAATAACTTGAATTTAAAAAGAAAAAGGAAAAGGCACCCTTTCAGGGTTCCATTGTCTATGAACACAGAAACTTTGCCTTCTTGATCATCTCCTTTTTTCTACCTTCAAACTTGTGCTCTGCTCCTTTACAGGCAGAATTGAAGTCCTTCTTTTCTTTAATGGAAGTGAGAGAAATGCACCAGTACCTCCAAGGTAGCCTGCTGGGGAGATACCGTTTGGATTTTCCACAGAGAAAACAATATTCCAGTAAAATAGTCATTTTCCCACACAGCATCATACAGTTGTTCAAAGGCAGAGGTTTTTACATCAGGAAGATAACCCTGCAATAAAGTCTGCTTCATCCCAAACAGTCTGGACAAGGGCTGCAATTAGCTTCTGGCCATTAGATGATTTATGGACAATTCCCTCCCAAAACCCAACTTGTAAAACTCAGACTTCAGATTTATTTAATGCAGACATTTTAAAGAGGAATAAATGCAAATATCTGTGAGAACTGTGTGAACACTCCTGATCCTTTTGTATCTTGGTTTCCAAAGCTGCAATTCAATTGTGTGTACATGACAGTCTGGTGCAACTTGAGACGCTTGAGGATACCAAAGACTCACCTGAGCTGGACAGAAATGACACAGGGCTCATGGAAAACCTTCTGGAGTGTCAGATCCAGACAAAAATGGTATCACATAACAGCTCAGAATATTGATATGCTGATATTTAGACAGCTGAGTAACACCCCAAACCTGCATTCTAAACAGAGTTTGAAGGTTTGCTTTTTCAAGTATCTCTACCCACAAGTGTATTTATGAGAATCTTGCCCCAAAAAATCCAGCTTAAAATAATTCCAGCTCATTAACTTAGAACCAAGAAGATGAATTTTTGTAAGGACAGTCTCTTGTGTAAATGGCTGCCTTTAACATTAATCTTCAGGGACATCAGTGCAACGTTGGTACCCACAGAGGCTTTGCAGAAGAACAGTTCCACAGAGCAGTTGCTCCGTGTGCAGCACAGGGGAGCTGGCACTCACATTTGTAGGTGTGCGGAGGAGATCCCACTCCCTTTTGGCAGTGCTGGAAGGAGTGAAGGCTTCCTTTTGTTCCCAAAGCAAGGGCATCTCTCTGGCTGCACACAATACAGCAGTGCTGAGCTGATGGAAAGGATCGAATCCTCGCTGATCACTTTTCAGAACAAACTTTTACTACCCCTCAGTATTACTTATAGAATCTCAGGGTGTTCCTGAAGAGGACAGGCTCTGGCAGCTGTGAGAGTGTACCCATCATTTGGCAAATTTCATACCCTTACCTCTCACTGAAATAAAGGTGGTAGTGATGCCTTAGGTTTTAACTTTTGTATTTTTCAATTCCTGCACTGCCCAGTGTGTAACTCTGAAGTTTCTTGTGGCCTGTTAGCTGCTGTTCTCTCATGATGGTTAGACATAACAAACCTAAGTTTGCTCTCCAAGGACACCCAGATTATCCTAGGCCCAAAATGTATAAGCTAAAATCTTAAGAAGGGGGGGTAAACTTGGGGAAATTACATCATTAACTAAAGTTATAATTGAGGAATTAACCCTGATATGCAAATGAACCAAACTTACAAAAGTGTGAAGAACTTGTAACCCAGGATCCATCTTCAGTGTAGCCTTTTGACTGCCCAGGGTGTGCCTTTGAAGGCCCTTCAAATAAATAACTCCATTTATTCTCTTATTCTTGTCTAGTCTCTGTGTTTTAGGTGGCCACCTCAGGCACCCTGCAGTAACAGCAGACCAAGAGCTGGGTTTATAAAAGCAGCACTCAGACTGAATTGTGAAAACTGGTTTGGAGTTCTTACAGGGTTTTACACTATTAAAAAATTAGATTTGTGCCAAAGACACCAAAATATTGGGGTTTCTCTCCATTTGAATAACCAGTTTTACCTAAGGAAATAAGATAAAGAATATTTTATCTTTCTGGGGAAAATATAGTGAAATAGAGGTTTAATAACACACAGAGATAACAATGTACCATTTGACCACTTTAAAAGAAAGATGGGTAAAGAGGAGGTATTGTGAGACTACAAGAGAAGATCCCTGCATTTCACTGGAATGTTCTTCAGAAACATGCAGTGTCCTGGGGCAAGAGCTGCTTGTGATACATCTGTGATGACAGCAGTTTGTTAGAGACCCAGATTAGAGGGAAATGTTCCAGCATGCAGAGACTTTAAGGCTCTAACACTGCTAAAAGGACGGCAATAGCTCAACAGAGCAGAAATCTCAAGGGGAGATGTAGTCAGGGTTGAAGACATTCAGGGTACGGCCTAAGAAGTGGTGGAGGGAGAGCACATTTCCACAAACAGATGGTACAAACTCATTGCAGGGCCTCCTGTTTGTCACAGCTCCCCCTTCAAAGCTGCCCTACTCAACATCCCTGCCAGCTGCCATCCCCTGTCTCACACACACAGCTCGGCAGCCCCCAGCAACTCGTGTGCTCAGCTCAGCTCCCAGCACGGATTGGGATGGTTCTCCTACTTCCCCTGCAAGTGTCACTGCAGGTGCCACCCCACCAGGGAGCTGGAAGGGCCATCTCCATCCACACCCCCTCCCTCACAGGAGCAGGGCAGCACCACCACTGCCACTTTTCTCAGCTTTGATTTACATCTCCCCGCCTCTGGAAAAAAAGTTCCTTCCCAGTACTTGTATGACAGCTCATGGTCCTCCTCCATCCATCTGAAGCTGCTATGGGGAAAGACAGATTCTCTGTTACTCTGCTAACTTTTCAACACCATCTTCCTGTCTGATTCAAGGGTAAAACAGGGCCTTAAACCCAAACCAGATCCCTTTTTAACTGCTGCATTCTACTTCTCCCATCTCTACTTCTTCTTTAGTGTCTGGAGACTCACTCATTTGAGGAGGGGCTGAGGGAGCTGGGAAAGGGGCTCAGCCTGGAGAAAAGGAGGCTCAGGGGGGACCTTCTGGCTCTGCACAGCTCCTGACAGGAGGGGGCAGCCGGGGGGATCAGGCTCTGCTCCCAGGGAACAGGGACAGGACAGGAGGAAACGGCCTCAAGCTGTGCCAGGGGAGGGTCAGGAGGAATTTCTTCACTGAAGGAGTTGTGAAGCATTGGAATGAGCTGCCCTGGGAGGTGGTTGAGTCACCACCTCTGGAGGTTGTTTAAGGAACAACTGGACATGGCACTCAGTGCTCTGGTGTAGTTGACAGGGTGATGTTTGGTCAAAGGCTGGACTCAATAACTTTGGAGGTCTTTCCAAGACTTAATGATTCTCTGGAACTCCTGCCTTTGCTAAAATCAGTTTCCTTCCTCCATTGTGGCAGCTTTGACGTGTTAACAGGTGTGTGTGGATACTCTGACAGCCTGCTCATGTCACATCCCTTCCTGTCACCTTCCTGCCTGCAGAAAACTGAGAGGAACAGGCTGGCAATGGTTGCACCCCCCGAGTTGGCCCAGGATGCTGAGGCATGAGGATCCATCAAAAGGACAAGGAGATGTTTTCTGCCCCTTAGGTTACCATGACTGGAGAACATGTGGATTGTTCTCCAGATGGGAAGATGGGCACTGCATGGAAAAAGAGACTTTAGGCATTGAGCTTTGTGCTTGTTATTCATCATTTAAATCATACTGGAAACCAATCTGAGAGAAGGAAACCTTACTCAGATTTTAGCAGAATTCATCCCCTTTAGAAAAAGCATGAGAGCACATAATTTGTACGTCTAAAGGTCCCCAGAAAGGAAGATAAAATTTGATACAGCAGTCTTGAGGTTTTAGACTGAAATAGAAAGGGAAAAAATAGAAAAGAATCCCATATCATCACACCTAGTCTCGTACAGTTAGTGTCTTTGTACTTCATGAGGGAGGAAACACAGAAAAAATATGTGTACATGGGTTCAATATTTTAAGTGGTCTTTTTAAAATAATAAGCCCTTTGTTTGGGGTTTAAAATTTTCTAATTTTTTTCAAGAGAAAAAGAAATCAGGCTTTGATTCATTATGGTCTTGCCAGTTACATGACTTTGTTTCTTCTTCCTGACTTGGTGTTTATAAGAAGACACCACTCATGAAATATGAGAATGTTGCAAAGATCACCCGTGCTCATCTACAAGCAGCATCCCAGTGGGTGTGAGATGGAGTAAGATGATTTTGTGATATCTGTAGCCAAAGAGAGTTTAAGCCTAACCAGTAGCCAAAGGCAGTTTAAGTCTAACATGTGGATGCTGCAAATTTTGCTTGTAGAAAGGAAGCAAAAACTACCAAACCAAGAGTATGATGTGGTGTGTCTGTTCATCCCGCTCTCCAGCAAGATGGATGTGCTAGGAAATGCCAGACTTCTCTATCTTTTCTTTTAAAATTTCTTTTAATAACATAAGCAATGCTTGCAAAGCTCTGAGTTGAACTGGACCTGAGTTGAACTGAGTCTCAGTTGAACTGAGATGAATTAACTCAAATATGAAACAAACCAAGACTCATTTTTACAGTTTCTCTAAGGAAGGCCATGCTAAAGAATCCCTTGGTGAGTTGCTGCTCTCTGCTGGGGAAAGGATGTACGAAAGTCTACCCACCTTCCCTGTAATGTATGTTAATCCAGTCTTGTCCATGAGCTGATTACTAATTTTAAAGTGATCCTGACAGTGAATTCCCACATTAATCTGCTTAAATAATTTCCTACACAATGTCACATGCATGTGCACCCCTATCTTAAAATTTCAATAGATTAATACCACAACTTACCTTTTCCCCTTTCCTCTCCCAAACACGTTCATTATCCTCATTTCCTGCTCCTTCCACCAATGTCCAGGGTGACAAGTCCAGTTCAAAATGCCTTTTCCAGCTCTCAGGGATATGCCTGGTGGCTGTCACCAACTGCCAGCCTCATTTCTCCACGGTGAAAAGATCTCACACAGCTGTGACACCAGTTATGCTAAAAATGAAAGATTTGTGGTCACTGAAGATGGACTTTTGCTGTATATAAAGTTATAACCTTGCCAGAAGATAAAAAGAAGGAAGAAAGTGTTCATAACACTTTATTTACTTCCAGCTACAAATTTCTTCCTGTAGTATTATTTTTCTTTTTTGTTGTTTATTTGTTTTCTTTTGTTGTCTCTTTCTTCTTCCCTCCAGCCTCCATTTACTCTCAACAACTTTCTCAAATACACCAGCAGCCCACAAGAGCATAAATGCTTAAAAATACACTTTTAATTTTTTTTTTTAAATCCAGTTTTAATTTTACTTTCAACAGCTGGTCTGAAAAACTTCTTGCTGCAGGACATTTTATACCAGGACATGCAGATAAACTTGAGGTGACTCCAACTGCTCTATCACCAGAAATGGAAGATGGTGGAGACCTGAGCAGAAATGCCTAAGACAGCTCAGGTGTCTTATTTGGATAACCTTGGAACTGTTAATAAACCAGTCAAGAAGTTGTGAGGAATGATCAGAATAAAGGCTGATATTTGGGCAGGAATCTGCTACAGACCACCTGCTTGGGAGGAGGAAGCAGATGAAACTCTCTTCAGGCAGGTAGAACAAGTCTTGAAGTCACAGGCTCTGAGACTTGCTGGGGATACCAACTGAACCAGTGTCTCTTGGAAGTGCAAAAGGTCTGGATGCAAGTTCAGATGATTTCTGGAGTGTACTGAGGACAATTCCATGGTGCAGCTGATCCATGAGATGAGTGGGGAATGTGCTCTGCAGGACTGCTCAGGAAAAAGGTGGAAGGGATGTGAAAGTCAAAGCAAACCTTGGCTGAAGTTATCATTGAATGGTGGGGTTCAAAATCCAGAGAGAATTAAGCAGCACAGATAGAATGAAACAACACAAAGCACAGCCCTGGACTTCAGGAGAGACACTTTTGGCTTCCAGCTCAGGAAATTCTATGATTCTTGCAGGAGGAAAAAAAAAATGCCCAAATGAGCTTCAAGGATGTTTTCAAGCAGCACATCCCCAAAGCACAACAGCAGCACATTATGCAGTCAGGGAGTTCAAACAAACACATGGCAGGAGGCCAGCAACCAGCATCCACCTGAGCCCAAAACAAAAAGCAAGTCTAAAAGTGATACCAGCAGGGATGGGCTGGGAGGAATATAGAGGCACTGCCTGAGCATGCAGGGCTGGATTAAGGAAACCCAATGCTCAGCTGGAGCTTAAAGAAAGAGAGCAACAGGAAGGGCTTCCACACATTGCCAGCAAAATGAAGGCTAAGTGCAAAACCAGCACTCTGCTCAGTAGGCTTGGTGACCTAAAAAAATGGGAAAAAAATGAACTGTTCAATCCATTGTTCTGCCTCCCAGATCCCAAAATTTACTCACATTAATCTTGGGGAGCACGGTGTTACCCACAGTAGAGGAATCATGGAATCACAGAACAGCCTGAGTTGGAAGGGACCCATCAGGATCATAGAAGTCCAACTCCTGGCCCTGCACAGGACGCCCCAAGAATCACACTGTAACTATTTCCTCATGATTACAGGAAGAAGACAGAGTTAGGGAGCACTTAAGCCAATTGTTCATGGGAATAATTGGTATGACTGTGATGGTGCCAAGGGAACCCTACAGTGTCACTTTGAAACTCATCACCTTCAAAAACTCATGGCAACCAGGAAAAGTTTCTTTTGACTGAAAAGAGGCCAATGTCACACACATTTCTGCCTGTCAAGAGAGGGGGAGAGGCAGAACTGCTACTTGGGCCTTCTTATTTGTCCTTGTGCAGAAAGCACCTTGCTTTCACTAAATGCAGTTTTTGGCTTCAGGAAGGGTGAGGTTTGAGGACTCTTATAGGTGTGACTCAAACAATTAGCTCTTATAAGGCCTCAACTGCAGTGCTGTGCCCAGCTCTGGGCTCCTCAGGACAGCAGGGACAGGGAGCTCCTGGAGCGGGGCCAGCGGAGGCTGAGGAGATGATTTAGGGCCTGGAGCATCCCTGACAGGGAAAGGCTGAGGGAGCTGGGGCTGTTCAGCCTCGAGAGGAGCCCCAGCTGAGAGGGGCCCTCAGCCCTGGGTGTCCCTGTCTGCAGGGAGGGCTCAGGGCAGGGCCCAGGCTCTGCTCCGGGGGCCCAGCAATGGCACCAGAGGAACGGGCAGGGACTGATCCCAGGAACTTCCCCCTGGACAGGAGGCAGAACTTCTTCCCTGGGCAGTGCCCGAGCCCTGAACAGAGACCAGAGAGGGTGTGGAGTCTCCTCACTGGAGCTATTCCAGACCCACCTGGACACAATCCTGTGCTGTGTGCTCTGGGATGGCCCTGCTGGAGCAGGGAGGTGGCACCAGTGACCCACTGTGCTCCCTCCCAGCCTCAGCCAGTCTGTGCTTCTGTGATCAGACCTTTGTCAAGCAACACCCTGAGCAGGTTTCTGCTTTCCTTCTGAACTTCTTGAAAGGAAACAATGATCTCTTATCCTGCTTCCCCCATATGGGGAATGCAGGATGATGGAGAGCTCCAGCCTGAATGCAGCACGTGTTTGTGACCCTCTGTACACACACACCAGCCTGATGTAGGTATCCTGACACACAAATCAGCTGGGAAGCAGATGCAGTTTGGCTATAAGAGAGAATCAAAATCTGGGGGCAATTTTTTTAGGACACTGGAAAAAATCTCCGTGCAGATTGATTATTAATGTAGACTTCAAGTTAGTCTAACTAAAGAAACAATCTTTACATAACCCATTCCCCTCCAGAGGTTTTAGAAAGCTCAGACATCACAAATAAAATCCATCACTTCCCTAAGTGAGGAATATCAGTTGTAAGAGTGAACTAAACTTCTTTCTAGAAGTGCTCTTGAATTCAAATATGTATCTAATGTATATGATAAGTAACTACATTGCACACACCTGGCTTGTGAGTGGGTATGTGCATGAATCCCCACGCTCAGAAATGTATTAAACACTGTAAAAGTTGCCAGGTCAAGCATTTAAAAGACAGAAAATGTCAGAAATTAAGTACATCCTGGAGAACTGTAGTTCATCTCTTCTGTGAGATTGAAATGTGATAAGTTCTGGAACTGAGTGTTCCTAGTCCTTTTTTATCTTTTCCTTTTAAAGCACTTCTCTCTCTGTGTGCTCCAAGTGCTCTGGCTGCTCTGTATTCATCACTGCCATCCTCCTCATTCATTTCTCATGCTGTGTGTGGCCTCAAGACACACTTTATTCAAATCCTGCTCTGAAGACAGAAGGCTTCATTTCCCAATGGGATTTCCCACAAGCAGCAAGCATAAATCACCTGCCTGAGTCCTTCAGTGCCACAGTGAGGGAAGGGGCAGACATGTTTGTGTGAGCATCTTGTACTCCTTGTACTTCAGCACCGTGTCTGAAGGCTTCACAAACAGCAATGGATTTATGACCAATATCATCCTTTACTGACAGGGACAAGAAGAAGATGTTAAAATAAAAACTATGGCTCATGGGACAATTGAGTTGGAAGGCTCCAGTCATCCAGAGTTCTCAGGAACATTAGCATGCTCTGTTTATGGTACCCTTGCAGCCACAAGCACCCAGAGCTCCCACAAATCCAAACCAGGAATGCAAAGCAGGCTACAGGAGCACCTAGTGCTGGCTCAGATCCCAGGCTGTGCCCTGAGAGTTGGTGCTGTTGTAAAGCTCCTCCTGCCAACCCCTGCACTGACAGCAGCCACGGGGAGCCCATCCCAAGTCTTGCACTTGGCAGAAGGCAGCCCAGCCCGTATGTGTGTGTCCTGCCATGTATCACACACAAAGTCTGCTCTAAAATTACCAAGGCAATAAAAGGGACACTTCATCAAAGGGCATTTTCCTGACACTTGTGTGAGTCACCTCAGCCTAATCTCAGTTCCTGGAGCTCAGGGAGGGGAGGAACAGCTGCAATAGTTTAGCATTTCTAGTGTGGACCATCGGGTTTTGCCAGCAAACCGCAGAGCTGTGTGCTGGCGTGGCTCCTGTGTTCCCTTCCATTTCCAGCAGGGAGTATTTTGTTGGCTTCAATTCCTGCAGCTAAACCCAGTCCGCTTGTTGCCTTTAGGTCTCTTTCTTCTCCCCCAGTTACTTCCAACTTCATTATTTGCCTGCAGTCTTTTCCTTCTTGTGCCTGCTCCATTTCTCCCGCCATATCCTCGCTCTCGTCACACACCTACTCAGTGCTCACCAAATTTACACCTACCTCTCCCAATTCCTAATCCACAGATTCCTGAGGAAACTGGTGAATTCATGTTCTGAAGCATGTACTAGAAGTTGTTTTGTAGGAGACATCCTCCTTAAAAGTCAGCAACTCTCTCAGAAACCAGCCAGAACTCAGGTAACAAATGTGAGTAAAATACTGCACAGACATAGAGGGGGCACATAAAGCAATTTATCAGTTCAATTCACCTTCATTTGTGTACGCACAAAGAGGTAACATTTTGCCCCCTCTGGAATTTCTATCAGCTGTAGCAAGACAGGGATTTTCCCTGTAGTCTCTACTTTTAAGTTATCAAACACAAAAAGCTGTAAATTGAGACCTTTTAAATGCCAGGCTCTAGGAATTTATCAAACTGTGCCTTCTGTCTTCTGGACTGTTTTTTATATTTGAGGTTCATACCCTTCATGCACTCTCACATGTTGAGTATGTATTTCCATGCTATGCTGTGTAAACATTCCCAGTAAATTCTACTCACTTTGGCAAAATTGCTTGGATACAAAGGCACTACTTGTTGCAACTTGGGATACACAGAGCCAGTATCAGGTATTGGGATAGACCCAGTACTAGATAAGATAATGAAAGCCTTCAAACCATACCAGCCTCCAGGTTCAGGATTTAGTGCCTATTCCAAGAGTTATCTATACTAAAATGTAGGAGATTTTGAAATTGGAAAAATAAACTGCAGATATGTGATGGCTGAGATCTGATCTTGTACTCAATCTCCTTAAAGCAAAGGAGTTCACTGAAACCAAAGGAGTGACACCAGAAGGAGACTGAGATCCAGCGATGATCCTGCACTGATTTGGATTGAAATAAGGAGCCAGCTACTGCAGTTGTTCAATTTTTTTCTTTCACTCCCTGCTGTTCCCATCCTGGAGCCATTAAATGCCAGAAGCACTGCTTGATGTCTGACCTCAGAATAATTCCCAGAACAGCCAGCACATTGACCAAAGACATCAGCAAATCAACACCTAACCAGAAGGGAAAAAATGGACCATTGGAAATTTTTTTTTCTCTGTTTTGCGGTTTGACTCAGGCTTCAGCCAAGTGCTCCTTCCAGACAAACCCCAAAAATCCTTTTCCAAAAGGAAAGCCACTAACCCTGTTTCTCCCTATGGGCACACACAAACCTTAAAGCAAGGCTGTCTCCAGGGAATGGAGTGGCTCTTTTGACAGCAGTGGTGGCTGTTTACAGGGGCAGCTCAGTTCCAAAAGTTATTTTACCACCCCTTCTACTGAGCAACATGATAGAATCTTGTTCAGTACTCAGTTTCCAGAATTAAACCCTGCCCTCCAGGCACACTGGGGTGTCACTCTGCATTTACCTGAAGCCAGATCTGGAAGCCAGCTCCCCAAAATCCTCTTACTCTCCCACACACACAGACAAGCCCACATCTCATTGCACTCCCAGCACATACTTTGCCTAACCTTGCAATGACCCAAATCTCCACTGGGTTTCCAAAACTTCTTGTTTTCTCCAATCTATCTCTGTATCTACTGACAATCTTTCAGCACCCTCTTCATCTACTCAAAGAAGAACTTCCAGTGAAGCTTCTCTGCTTCCAAGACACTTTTCCTTCTGCCTCCTCAGGATTCTGACAACAAGCAGCTCATTGTTTGTTGTTATGACCTTGGCAGAGATGCTGCTGAGAGAGCTGCTGCTTTCAAAAATCTACTCAGCAGCATGATCTCCCAGGGCTGCACGTTGTCATATTTGCCAGGAACGGGCACAAAAATAATCCAGCATTTATCACAAAGAGAGAATTTGCTTTGTGGGGTTTTTTTTGTTGTTGTTGTTGTTGTTGGGGTTTTCTGGTTTTCTGAGGGGTTTTTTGGGGTTTTTTTTGGTGTTTTTTTGGGGGGGGCTTTTTTTTTTTGTTTGTTTGTTTTTGTTTGTTTGTTTATTTTTCAGGAGTCCTCAGTGTTAATAGTCTGAAGCAGTTTAGAAGCCTGAGGAGGTGAAGTCCTGAAGAACTTTCTCCTGCTCCATGGTGGAAAGATGACACATACACGTGTGACTTGCTGGCTGCAAATGAAACGGCACACAGAATTGCCATGAGAGCTAGAAAATCATCTGACAGGTGGATGGGTGGATGCAAAGTTGGTGCCCTTGAAAGTAAGGATTTGTATAGCCCAGCCATGTATCCATGAGCATTGCCAGTGTCACCTCTGATGCCTCACAGGGCTTTCTTCTAGAAAGTAAGGAATTCAGTTTAATTCCTTTCTAAGCATGAAGAGGCTTTAAAGCCTATCCCACTACTTAAAAAATGGTTCACCAGGGAATGTTGAAGAAGTAGAAGAAATTACAGAAGAAAATCTTTGCTGTGAGGGTGCTGAGGCCCTGGCACAGGTTGCCCAGAGCAGCTGTGGCTGCCCCATCCCTGGCAGTGTCCAAGGCCAGGTTGGATGGGGCTCTGAGCAAGCTGGGACAGTGGAAGGGGGGTTGGAATTGGATGGGCTGCAAGGTCCCTTCCAACCCACACCACTCAATGATTTTATGGTTCTTCATTTCATCCAGTGAACCACTTTGAAAGAAAAATAAATAATTCATTGTCTCAAAACCCATGTCACTCCAGGTTAATCAATTCTTTCCTGACATTTAGCTAGCTGTGTCTTCCACCAAGGCAATTGCTTTCCACTCTCAAATCACACCAGGGAAATTTTTGATCCAAAACAACAACAGAAAACTTGGATTTTCCTGTTGATTAGTGAATTATTTATCAGAATGCAAATATTTGACTTAGTCACAGGGCACAAAAACAAAATAAAGCCTTAACTGTTGTCAGATATGACTGCAAAANCAACCTTACTGGGACTTAAACCGAATAAGGTTTATTCCCCTAAGCCTGGTTCGACTCTCCTTGAGCTTGCGATAGGCAAGCCAGGGTACCCAATTGCGACCGGGACCATTTTTTCCNTACCTAACTACCAGCTAGCCCACAGTTAAGGACTTATAAGAATTTTATCAGATTATGAACTTTTTAAAGAATTTATGTGTTTATCTATATGTTGGGGAGATTCAAATTAACTAATGAGGGGGGTTTCATGTTGTTAAATGTTCGCTTATTGTTAAAATAAAAGTTTATTAACCAGTACTAATGTAGGGTAAAGCAAGGAGTGCCCAGCCCCCAAGCATGATATTAAAGGCACATCGCTGCACATATTACCATATTTGGAATTTGGCGGTTGGGTCTGCAGGTCCGATGTATCAAACCCGGCATACTAATGAGGCTCCTTCCCGCCAATGCAGATGAGCTAAACACCGCCCCTAGACAACAGCATCCCATTGGCGGGAGGGACCCTCTAATTAATTAATAAACCCAATCACATCGGGCAGCCGGGGAGGGTACATCGGTGGACCCAACCCCTCTAAATTTTCTATAAATTAGAGTCCCCACCAAAGGGCGGGGCTCACTTGCAGCTGACCGCCCTAGGGTGCGTTGTGCGCAGTGAGTCTCTGCCTCAGGGTAGACTAGCTACTGCTGTGGGCACGAGCCAGGTGGTGGCCTCTTTGCTCAACCTTACTGGGACTTAAACCGAATAAGGTTTATTCCCCTAAGCCTGGTTCGACTCTCCTTGAGCTTGCGATAGGCAAGCCAGGGTACCCAATTGCGACCGGGACCATTTTTTCCTTCCTTTCCAACGAGCCAATCTTTTATTTGCTCATTTCTTTTCGGGATCTCGGACAACGCGCGTTAGAGTTTAAATAAATTCCACCTGTTTCGAACTCTGACTCGCGAACTGTCATCTTTATTTCTGACAATTGTCCAATAAGCACTAGGGAAGAGCTCGTGTATGTGTGAATAGGCCTTTTTTGATATCTTTTATTTGTGCTTTAACACCTGGAAAAGCACTGCTGCAAAGGGCCTATTTGCATAGCAAAGGCCGCCGTGGTGAAGCTCATGGAAGTGGATGGGATAACACTGTCCTTGCCACAAAAGACAGACAGACAAAATCTCTGCAATTCTACCTATGTAAACTGATCCAGCCTTGGCCCTCTTTTACACAAACTGTCAATCTGGCAACATGAAAGAACTTAAAACGAGGCACAAATGACACTCAAGTTTCACTGCCAGGACAGTAGGACTGGGCAAAGAGGGTCTCAGCTTGAATGTGACCTAAGCCCAGAGTGAATGGAGGTGGTTCTCTCACAACTGTCTGCAAATGTGTTGTTTACACATCTCTCTCAGGCAGCTGAGGGGTTTGCCAAGAGCTGGAAGTGCCCCCACAGGGACCTGATCAGATTTCTCGACTTTGCTCCTGTCTGAGACTCAGCAGCTCTGTTGTGTTTGAATTTTCATCACCGTTAATAAAGAAAAAGGTCCTGCTTTTTAAAAGAATTTTCTGAACACAGTTTAGCCTTCCTGGAGCCTTCTTTGTTGCTTTTCGTCTAGGTGGCCGTGACAAGGAGCAGGGTTCTCTTGGTGATAGTCAGCCACCAGGTCTCAGTGGGAATCCCCACAGTGAATTTACAAACACCCCCCTGGTGCCCACAAGCTGCCCCATGCCAACCACACGTGGCATTCCTGAGGGCTGCCATGCCGTGGGCTGCAAGGGTCACTCAACCCCCTGAAAAGCACGGGAGTGGTCCAGAGTTTGTGAACCCAGGCTTCTGATTTGGAGGGTGGGAGTAACTTCCTCCCTGAGCTGTGCCACGGGGCAGCTCAGATGCTCCAGTGCCATCCCTGCTGTTTAAATGAAGCCACGCTGCCCTGTCAGCAGGTGCATTCATTATCTCACCCTGCAAGGCGTGTGGGATGGCAGATTCCACCCTGTGCAAGTCAGCACACCTCTGCTCAGCCCTGATTTAGAAAGCTCTCAAGCACAGCCTGCTCAGATACCCTCTTGGCTGTCCTCTCCCACTGGCCAGCAGCAGAGCAGCAGCTTTTTTCGGGGTTGGCTCCTATCTGCAGGTGCCTGAGTGTGCCCTGGTGGGCTCACACTGCTGAATTCACCACCAGAGCACTGCATGGCCCAAGCCTGGAGATCCCCAGCTTTTCCAAGGGCCTGCACAAGCCTTGCCTGAGCAGGAACTGTAGGGCTTCCAAGGAAAAGAGCAGGGCTGAGCAGCCAAGCATTTAAAGGGATGGGCATGACAACAAGGCTTCAGGGATCAGGTTTCCTCCAGACTGACCCCAAAGGACTTTGTTCACTCTGGTTTGGATTAAGCATTATTAAGAATTGCCCAACAGCCTGATCAGGTAATGAGAAATAGCTCCTACATCAATCCCACAGGCTCCCAAACAATACCTGGGACCCATTGGCATCCACCATGTACATAAATAACAGAATTACAGAATCACAGAAGAGTTTGGGTTGGAAGAAACCTTAAAAACCCTTTCATTCCGAACCCCCAGCTACGGGCTGGGACACCTTCCATTATCCTAGATTGCTTCAAGCCCCATCCTACCTGGCCTTGGACACTTCCAGGGATGGGGCAGCCACAGCTTCTCTGGGCAACCTGTGCCAGGGCCTCAGCACCCTCACAACAAAGCATTTCTTCCTAAAATCCCGTTTAAATCTACTTTCTGTCAATTTGAAGCCATCCCCCCTTCTCCTGTCACTCCAGGCCCTTGTAAAAAAAAAATCCCTCTCCATCTTCCTTGTAGGCTCTCTTCAGGTACCCCAACCTTACTTAAATCAAAACAAAGGAGGAGGGGCATACAGGGGAAGGGGAATCTTCCATGAGGAAGATTTAAGCATTTCTGTCCGTGCTGTGGTTGTGACTCCTGTTCCATAACTCTCTGAAAAAGATTTAAAACAGTCCCATCTCCTGCTTTTTCCCCACACACCTGGACTTTTGTAAATTTATATTTCTGTGTGCAAGAAGTCCTGATGTGTATGAAGGCAAGAACAGTATCTTTTCAAAAATTCCCATTAAAAATAAAATCTTACTCAAAAATCCGTATTAAAAGAGGTTCTTTTCAAACAGCTCTGACTCATTTGGAAAACACACAGGGTTTGCAAGTGTTTGATGGAATTCAGTCAAATCACCTTTTATAATATGGATTTTTCTGCAGTAAATTCTGAATATATCTGAAATGAAGTAACATTTTATTTTTTGTGGACTCCAATTAAGTTAAGTATTTACTATTTCATTTCAGGTGGACTAAATCTCTTTTGTTCTAAAGTGTCCATTTAAAATAACTTCAAGTAACATGCCCATAAATGTGGGAACACTTTAAAGTGTTCCCTTTCTCTGCATACTCTTTTACACGTACCTCTTGGGTCAAAACCCCTTTAATTCCAGTTCATTTTCTAAGAAGGCCGGACATTTGCATAGTTTTTGAATAGATGAGGAGCAAAATCTCCTTCAGAAAATTCCACAGCGCCAGGAAACTGCTTTATTCTTTTATTTTTTTTTTTTTAACTGCATTCAGAGACATGATATAGTGCGAGATAAACTCTATGTTTTACTTACGGCTAATTTCAGACAGAGAAAACATGATTGCTTTCTAAAACCTCTCCACGTTTTCAGGCCAAGGTCATTCCTGAAGCTAACCCACCAAAACACAACGAGGAAATCAATTTTGTATGAGAGATATGAGTGTCCCACTGCACAACACCGATGAGATTGCTGTGCTAACTCTTCAATACCAATATCCAGTGTCATAGGCCTGGAAACAAAAGCCAGTTTTAGCACAAGTTTCTTTGGCTGGTGTTAAAAGCAACCAGTATAAAACTGCAACTTGAAGAGCTTTTAAACCTTTCTCAAATAAAGTGGATATAAAGGGACTCATTTTCTTAAGTGCACCCCAGTTCATGCCAGATGCAACAAGGTGAACAGCTGGTCCTACAGTTCTGAAGCCTGGGCTGGAAACACTTCTTTATTCCTAGTCAAAATCATTAAGTTAAAAGACAAAATGGAAATAATCCTTTAACAAAGGCAACCAGCAAGATAAAAGCCAGAATGGACCAAAGGGTTCTGAATATGAGCGAGTTTAGATTAAAGGCCAATGAAATATGGAACCCAGCCCCGTATAGATTTACCTGGCTCAGCTTGTGAAATGCCAGTGTAATAGGCTGTTGCTGGAAAGATAAGCAGGGTTGTGGTCTGAAGAGGAGCCCCTAACAATGGGAACCTTGTTAGAAAAGTATTCTATTGTACACATATATATCAGCTGCCATTGTCTTCCTTTATTAAGAAAATCTTGTCTTGGATTCTGAGATCGCAAAAACCCTGTGAGTTTAATTTGTTCTATCCAGTCTATATTTTAAACTACATTTTGAACAGAAGAGATCTGAATATATTTTGCTTTTTAACTGGAAAAAGCTTTGTAAAAGGTCCCAGCTAATTCTTGCTGCTAGATACAATGAGGCATAGAAAATGAATGCAGTGGGCATTTCCAGATGGTGAATCAGTTTTTTTAGTGATAGCCATCAGTGAAATCCTCATCGTACTTGAAAGGCTGCGTGGAAAGCACTGGGTGTTTGTGTCAGGGAGAAGAGATATTAGATCCCCTAATTCCTAACCAAACCACTGGAGAAGCACAAAGGGTGGTGCACTTGGAGTCAGCCCTGAACAAAGGCAGAAAATCTCTTCTTACAACAACAAATTTGTATTCAGTCTATGCAGAAAGGTATCAAGTGAGCTGGGCAAACCAGTGTGTCTGCTCCCTCAAAACCTGCATTTCTTTCCCACTTTTGTTGAGGAATTGCCTGCAGGAGGCCCAAGTGTTCCCCATGCAGCCTTTACTGTGGCCCTGAAAACAAAGGATCATTCTGCACCACGAGGAACCCGGACTAGGAGTTGCTTGGCTTTCCATTTAAAGCAAACAGAAATAGGGCAGATGTTTATTGCAACATCCACTGTAAAGTGTTACAACAAAGAGGCTTTAGGTGACTGAGCCTTTATCAGGTACTGATAAAATGTTTCATTACATCACCTTTCATAGCTAGAAGCAGATGAATAATAGTCAGGTGTGTAACCTTGATCAGCCTGGAACTTAGTGCTCATTTTACCAAGGCAAACCACTTAAGAGGGAATAATTAACATTTCCAGCTATGTTATCTCTTCAGTAATGATCTTTATATACTAGTATATGGATAATATATATATTAAAATATATCAAATGCATGATTCATACAATATCTCAACACAGTAGCTGTCACTGCATGCTGCTGCACAACATTTTTTTTTTAATAACAGTACTGGAATCAAGTTTATTTAAATCAAGGCCATTTAAATCAGTGACTTCATTCAATAACCTAAATCCTGTTTATGTAAATTACTGGTTCCATTTTGTTTTATTTTTTAACATGGCCTTTATGAAGAGTGCCAGTCTTGGTAAAAAAAATCTGTTCAGATCTCAATTTCCATATTTTCCAAGTGTCAAGACTTTAAATATGAAATCTTCAGAATCCTGAAAGCTGGTTAATGACACTGAATAACATTTAAAGGTAGCGAGTACTCTACTGCTTATGAAAACAGAATTATTTTGAAACTTCAAGAAAACAGCAAGAGCCTTGCAAAAATCTAGCAACTAATTAGCATTTTTGGCCTCTCTCTTTTTCAATGTATGAAACATTACTTACTTATTTCTGTATTTATTTATTTATTTATTACTTGACAACACAGTAGTCCCTGGATGTCACCATAAAAAATCTTCTGCCTTTCCTTTGATGCTTTGTGTAGTTATCCAGTCCCATGATTCACTAAGTCCTTTGAAGTAGCAGGGGTTGGAAAACTTAAGCCAAAATCCAATCTCTGCTTCCAGAGCTCATGGGCCATATTTCCTTTCTTAGCATGAAAAAAGTACTTGAAAGTACTTAGCAGGAAAAAAAGAGCTTTTCAGGAGCAGCTCTTTTGTCACTCTGGTTCCTCTTACCAACAAGTGGTTGTCTGGTCAGGGATAACATGACAGGAATAATCTGCAAAGAGGACACATCTTATTAAAGTTGTGGCCACCCACTTTGCTCCCTTAGTCCATCTGGCTTCCCACACATCCTGCCTGCCAATCCTTTATTGTGCTAACAGCAATAAATAAGAAGCAAACATGAAATGGCAGCCACAGAATTTCCCTCTCATCACAGGAGCCATAAAAATCGAATTTTCAGAGGTGGAACCAACAGAAGCTCCTCATTATTAAATTTGCAATTGGTTTTTATAGGGACAGTAATGGGAAGTTGAAATTCACCTTTCCCTTAAAAGACACAGATTTGTACTGAGCACTGATCACCATTTGTATTTTTTTCTCATGAGGTGGAAAAGCACATTTTTCCGCTGCTTTTGGTTTCCCTGGTTACTTGAGCAAGTGACTTCTTGAAGTTTTTATGGTTTGTGGCATCACATTACACAAACATGAGTTATTATTGATGCAGTGTGGCTTTGAGCCTCTGAGAATGATAAGTAGAAAGAAATTCCCCTTTTGATGTAGCAGTTGCTGAAAATTCCTCCTGAGGTCACTCATCTGAAGAACAGCTCTCTGTTCACAGCAAGGGCAGACTTGTCCAGGGGTATTTTTAATGCCTTGGCTAGTTTCTGTGTAAATATTAATTGGTCCTGCACAAGCAACTGCACCACCAAGTTTTCACATGCTAATATTGGGTAATCCAATGTGTCAGCACCAGTTACAGAGACTCCTAGAGACTGTTGATGCCTTTAGAGACCTCCTAGAAGCAGAGACCAGACAGGAGTAAGGGAATAAAGGTGGGGATTTATTGGAAAGGCCTTCAAAGGTACCCCTGGGGAGCCAGAGGCTGCTGCCCAGATGGACCCCAAGATGGACCCCAGGTCACGAGTTCTTCACACTTTTACAGGTTTGGTTCATTTGCATCTCAGGGTTAATTCTCCAATTAAAGCTTCAGTTTAATGATGCAATTCCCCTCAGCTTGCCCCCCTCAGCGGCTCTTTGGTTTATGCTTTTTGGGCCCAGGATGGTCTGGGTGTCCTTGGAGAGCAGCCCTGGAGAGGCTTTGTTGTGTGTGCCCAGCACAGAGAGCAGCAATGAACAGGGAACAGGAAACTTCAGAGTTACACACTGGGCAGTGCAGGATTTGAAAAATATAAAAGTTAAAACCTAAGGCATCAGCTGGACACACTGGGTTCAGCACCATCTCCCCCGCCACCTCACAGCAATATTGCAAACTTCCAACAATTTTCACAACAAAGCTAAGAAAAGTAGAGCTTGTATCAAGTATCCACATCTGGGTTTTCTCAAAGTAATTGCATGTAAATAGGCTGTGGGCAGAGTATTTAACTACAAAGCAGCAGTCCATGTTTCAGAGGTGAGAGCAAACACTCAGCTTTGGTCCTTAAAACAATAGTCAGCAGCAGTCTGTGTACCTCCAGCTGGAGATTGAAAAAGAGGGATTTAGGAGTTTGCCCGGTTTCCTGTACAACAGCACGATGCATTTGTGTGCATAAATAGCCATATAAAAAGGCTCTGAGAATTGGGATTGTTCAAGCTTTGACGTGACCTCAGTGTGGTCTTGCAGGACCTGAAGGGAGCCCACAGGAAAGATGGAAGAGAGACTCTTGACAAGGGCCTGGAGTGACAGGACAAGGGGCAATGGCCTCACACTGACAGAGAGCAGGGTTAGATTGGATATGAGGATGAAATTGTTCCCTGTGAGGGTGCTGAGGCCCTGGCACAGGTTGCCCAGAGCAGCTGTGGCTGCCCCATCCCTGGCAGTGCCCAAGGCCAGGCTGGATGGGGCTCTGAGCACCCTGGGATAGGGGAAGGTGTCCCTGCCCGTGGCAGGGGGTTGGAAGTGGATGGTTTTTAATGTCCCTTCCAACCCAAACCATTCTGTGATTCTATGATTTGCACAAAAACACCCCCACAGATCTCAAAGTCCATCAGGCTGGGAAGTCTGCACAAGCAGCCAGCCCAGTAAAAGTGGCATTTCACTTTAGAAGGAGTGCAGAACAGAAATGCATTGTGCTAGCTGTGTGCTCTCAGCTGTAAAACTCCACAGCTCAAGTACCAGTTCTGAATCCCAGGGATGTTGCAGATATTGGACAGACCGTGTGAGACCTTGCACAAAGTGCTGTCGAGGTAAGAGGCAGGGGACAAAGGACCTCCAGGATGAGGTGGAACCTTATCCCTGTTTCTGGCCCTGAGGGCTGAGAGGTGAAGGACTGTGGGTGGGTTCAGAGCACACAGCCCCATGGCAACGGCAGCAAGAGGTGCTTTAATGAGAGAAGTATTGAGTGCCTTTGACACCTATTAGTGAAATGATGATAAAAATAGTGTTAGGTCATGTGAAACTGCACAGAACAATGTTGTTTATACTCAGGCACTTGCAGCAACCAATGAACTGAGTAGTTTCAGCTGCTTGGTTTGTTTCAAGTGTGATGACCCTTAAAATAGACGAAAATGTATTTGTTGATTGTGGGCATTGGACATCCTTCCAAGCCACAAATGCATCCCCATATTTCCAACCTTCCCAAAGGGGCAGAACTGAGGTTATGGATTTCAGTGCCTGCCATTTCACATGGCTGGTTTTGGGAATGATCAAAAACCCACAAGGTCACACAAGTGATCTTTGGTGGAGCTCAGATGAGACTCAGGATGATTTGATATCCTACAGCATCCCATATCAGCAACTGTTTCAGTGGGATCATGATGTAAAACCCCAACTGTTTAGGGGTTGTTTTTTTCTTTTTTTACTTCTTTTGTTGGCTTTTTTTTTTTTTGTCTGTTGTAATAATGTGGAGCTACCTTGCTTTCTATCAGGAGAGATCATTTCTAATTAAAAATTGCTCATGGAAAAGAAATCGATCTTGAAGAAGTCAAAAAGGATTTTCTCAAACAGATTTCACATTACACAAGATAAATTGGCTAATAGTCCTATTCCAAACCTGGACTATCCTTCTACCCTGTTTCCCTGAGAGTACAGCTTCACCAGAATGCTAAATCACGGTATATAAATGTGCACATCACTTCTGAATAATGTATCCAGTTCAAAAACAGAAATAAACATTTTCTTTCCCGAAGCACCTAATGCATTTTTCCAAAAAAACCCCCACATCCTCTAATATACTGCTAGACCAACATGTTTGGGATTTGTTGTTTGTTTTGTTTTGGGTTTTTCTTTAAATTTTAGTTTGAAGACTACTAATACATGCCTGACCTCAAAAGAATATTTTCTTTAATTAGAAAATGCTCCTAGCTAGAGATGTCAAACCCTAGTTTCAAATAAGGAATGCCTAGTTAAACAAGCCAAAGAGGAAAATCTCTTAATCCATAACTGTAATCATAACAGATATTTTACATAACCAAAAATGTACTTAAACCAAATTGCTGTCCAATTCAAGGAATCTGGAATAATTTACTTGGAGTGAATCTATAAAGGATAGTGTGACTGCTGTGTTTCAGTCCAAGGAGTCCTAACTCTGAGGAAAAGCATCATACCGGCAAAAAAAAAAAAAAAAAAGCTTTAATGCCTTCCAGTAAATCCCCAAATATTTTTTTTTTTTAAATAAAAAAAGGTGAATTGGGAATTAATGGCATACCAGACACACATAATTCAATGTCCTGTGATAGCCATCACACAGGGTCCTAATTTCTAAATTTTCTGACTAGCTTGGGCTGTCCAAGCTCAGTGTGGTTTATTTGCTGTTAGGAGATGCTACTCACTGGCTGCAGCAAGAACAAACAACTTCAATTGAGAATCACTGGGTCAATGACAAAGAACATTCTGTGCTGCAAGGCTTTCACAGCCAGATGGGAGCTCTGGTTTAGGGGCAGAAACATTGCACAGGCAGAGTTTTATGGTGCCTCATAAAACTTGAAATCTTTGGGCAAGATAAGACAATTCCTCCCCAGAATCCCATGGGAGAGTCTGAGACTTGGATGTGAGGGCAGGTCATGGTAGGTGACTTTGAAAAACCACTGCTATTATTAATATGGGATAATAAATAGTTTTGCTAGGAATGGTGTAGGGTTACATGGAACCAGGGAACAGCTGAATAGTATTAGATCAACAGAGCCAGCCTCATGACTCTGCCAGCCCTAATATTTGTGAACTTGTGTATCCTGGAGAGAACCTGGCGTGCTCTTCCCTTGCCTCGCCTGGATTTGGAAGCCAGGCACCACCCCCATGCCTACCCCATCCACTTCCACGCCCTCAGCACAAGGTTAGAGTGGCAAAAAATGTGTTTCACTGACAGGCAGGCCAAGGATCGTGTTCCTTTTCACCCTCGGACTGCACCGTGACCTCCGAGGGCTTATTTAGAGCTGTCCTTGGCTGTTCTCAGCCCCAGGAGGAGTTTCTCTGGCCCCCTCTGGACCTTCAACCCTGCTTTTCACATAAAAATTATAGCATACAGCCTGTTCTAGAAATAGCTAAGAGACTACAGACAAAGAAATGGCAAATATCTGCTTGAGGAAAAACAAGAATGAACAAACCCCGTGTTTTTCCTTTAAAGTGCAATATGGAATTTTAGTAACACAACTAAGCAGAAGGAGAAGATACTTTAAATGTCTCTGTGAGTTAAAAGGCTTCAAATATGTTTTCCCTGACAAGTTAATTCCAATTTATTAATTATGTCTATATCTTAACTTGCATTCACAGAATAGAGTATAATTGACTGTTAGGCTTCTTTAATTTGTGTCATCACTTGGACTTCCATGGTCCTTGGGGCAACACAGACCTGAGCCCCTCTCAGAGCTTTTCCTGGAGTCTCGTGGGAAGATCCTGGTACCCCTCCAACTCCAGAGAGGAAAGGAGAGGCATTTAACCCCTGTCCTCCTTGCAAAGCACCAAGCTCTCTACATCAAGCAATAGCATTGCTGGGCTTCTGCCTTTCACCTCACCCTCCATGAGAAGCTCCACTTATAAAACACAGCCATGGTCACATGAGAATTTAAATGCATGATCAGAAACTGGGTTAAAGAGAAATCTGTGTCCCTTCCCCGCCTGTAGCATTTTGTTGGACATGAGTCCCCCTCGGTTAAGACTCAGTATGTTACAAGTCTTTAGTGATGCCTCTACATAAAGAATTACACCATGAATTAAAAGGATGGAAAACAAAAAGCATGAATAGCCAGTCACTTTGATGCCCCTTCATCCTGGAGCACTGGAGAAGTAATTCTTTGTGTTATTTCTTACAGGGGTACTAAAAGTCGCTTTAGAACACAGGGAAAACACAACCAGTTTTCAGACAGACTTTCCAAAGCACAAAGTGAATCTTGGCCTCAGTGAAATGTCTCACCAGAGGAGTGAGTGTTCCTGAGGACATTATTTCACTTAAACCATCCAGAAAGCATTTCAGGGTTTTTTAAATATACATGGGAAGAAGGTTTCTTTGTTTGCAGTTTGGGGCAGAGGGGAGATTGTGCTCTTTTCCCCCCCCCTTTATATATCTGACATTTCTTTTGCTGTAATTCAAACACACAACATGTGAGAAAAGGTTCAGAGTTCATCAGTGAGACTCCATGACCCCCCACTTTTGCCCAACTTGTTTGGATTTACCAGGGAGGCATTGTCTAGCCAGGAAACTGCAGATATAAAAACTGATACAGTAAAACCCTGGACTTGTATTTGATTAGGAAGCAGCTGCACTGTGTCAAGATGTCACTGACCTTTCTTATTTGTTAGAGGTGCCCTGGCCAAGTCCCTGCTTTCGCAGCAGCGTCTGGGGAATGGCATGTGGGAGCATTTCTCACAACTTCCAGGGCTTCCACTTCCCCACAAGATGCATACAAAGAGGCAGAATTTCTCTGGAGTGTCTGAGAAGAGCAAGTGCATTCTGACCAATGCATGTGGTGGGGAAAGCCTTCACAGAAGGGGCAGCAACATCATAAAACACTGCAGCTGACTGTGAAATGCTCATAAAGAAGCCCCCCAAAAAACCCAAGCAAACAAAAACAACCACGCAAGCAAAGCTTTATTTCAGTCCTTTGAATGTGTGACCTTAGATAAGGCATTGTTAACTTCAGACAAAATAAAACAAATGCCATTAAACCAGGACAGTGTGAGATTAGCATTCATTTAATCACATCGATGCTGAGCTTGTTTCACCAGTTCACTTAAATCAACATCACACAAACAAGGTCCAAAGTGTTGTAAATTTACAGGTAGAAAGAGAAGTGCCCATTTGTAATAAAGAGAGTATTGTGGGGCCTCATTTGCACATAATCCTGTACCAAGTCACCTGAAAGGGTATTCTTAGATTAATTTATTTCACTGTGCTATAGTAATTTTGTTAGCTATGGTATTGTGTCCATAAATCTATGACCTGCATCTCATTTATTCTAGTGTGGTTCTTTTGCACTACTTGGCAATAAAAAGCAGTCTTGAAACAGGAAACAAGCACAGTTGAGGTCAGTGGGATACCTCATGTGCTTACAGCACTTTCAGCACCTCCAAGAGCTGGATAAAAGTGCAAAGTGACACAGAGCAGAGCACCACTGTGCTACACCCCGTGTCCATACACATGGGCCTGGCCTGCTAGGGCTCAAAGGAGAGACAGAGGATGAAAGGGGCAGAACCAGGAAATTGTGCCAGGCTAGAAACTCTGTTCAATCCAGCCAAGTAACAGCTCCTGGAAATGGAGGAAGAGAGAAATGAGACAAAGCATAATATACTGCATGTGGCTCCTTCTACAGTCAAAAGACAGGCCAGAGAAGGGACATGCTCACCTTTTGCACTGAATCCCACATCTCAAGCATCTTTAGGTAGGTTTGAACACCTTTTTGTGGAGCTCAGAAGACAAGTGTCCCATGGAGCTGTGATTTAGCTGTTCTCACACTCTCTGTAGCAAAACTCGATTTCTCTAGTCCCAGCTTTGCAGATGGGCTGTGAGCACGTGGGATTCCATTGGTATCCATACTGTTGTAAAAATGTTAAGAGTAAAAGCACATTATTAGCAGGAACAGTTTGTGGTCATTCAATGGTACAATGTCTTCAGCCAGGGCTACAAATGTACCTGCACTCTCATACTCAGGGTAATGGGCAGACAATCAAAAGGTTATATCTTTGAAATTAAAAAAAAACCAGGTTGTTACAAGACAGCGTGAAAAGATTATGCTAAACTCTGTGATCAAGCACCACACCAGGACATGTACATCCCCTTGAAGCAGACCGAAAAAGGAAACACAACTTTCACCAGCATTTCTGTCCCATCTATTTTTTCCCACCGCCTCCTGTGTACTGTAACAATGCATTTGGGAAAGTAGGTGTTCATCCCATACCTCCTGATCAAATTTTGTTTACTGCCTTCTTTCCCAGACTTGGGATGAGTAATGGAGACGCCTTTGGTGGCCATGAAAAGCCGAGCGGGGGTGGTAACGGGGGCACCAGGGAAAGGACACGCGGGGCTGGCAGCCGTGCCCTCCAGGGCAGCAGCACATCCCAGGCCTTTACCTTTCATGGAGCTCAGCACTCCATCTCCACCTTAGGAAGGAAATGGATCGAAGCTGGGATGGCCCAATCCCTCTGGGCCACGCCCAGGGCAGCAGCTGCTAAATCGGTTCTGAAGAGGAGCCAGTCAAAGGCGGGGGGGAGGGAAAGAAGCACATCTTGGATCCTTGGGAAAAGGGAGCAGAGTGTGCCCTCTATGGCTCAGCCACCCCTGCCAGCCACAGGGAACAATTCAAGATTGCAAATTCAATACAGAGCCCAGCCTGCCTTCCCCATGAAGCTGCAGAATGGCAGAGGACAGTTCCAATCCCTGCAGCGTGCTGGGATTTCATGCCCTTCATTAGTGCATTAAACAGGATGGCTGAACCCCTTCCTTAACTTCTCCCTCTTTGCAGTTCCTCTTTCACACCTTAATCCCATTTCTATTGGGGCTTCTGGATCAGCAGGTGAAATGCCCTTTAAGCTCTCAGCTGGAAGCACCAACATAATGTAAAAGCTACTGTTCTGACTGATTAGGTGATTTTAGTTACATAAAACCAGCTTCATAATTTCAGAAGAGAAGTTAATAACAACCCACAGTGGGGTCGTGACGTGGTACTCTGTATCATCAGAAGCCTCAGGGAGGATCTTTGAAGACTGAAAAGTGATCAGAGATGTCTAAAAAGGAAATGCTCCTTTCTTCCTGTGATGGATGATCCCAGCAGCACCGAGCCATGACATTCCTAGAGTTGGAAGGAATTATTTTGTACCAGATTAAGCAAATTGATGACTTAATGGGTGAAAAGCTCAAGAACTGAAAAGGGGTTTGTATTCAGCTTTTAACAAAAGTAATGCTGGTAATGTAAAATAACTTGCTATAGGGAGAACTAATTTATGTTCTAAATGGGACCAAAAATGTGGGGACTAAATTAATAAATATTAGGGATCATTCTTCTGGACTGACTAGCAGTTTAGGAAAGGCAATTTCAGCCAATCTAAAAAAAGCCATAATATTTCAAAAGGTGAGTGTATGTCCTGCATCAAAAAATCCACAGAAAATTTTTGGTTTCTTGTACTGATTCATCTCTGAAGTGTTTAATTTACCACACTAGTTTGTTACAGTCAGACCTTATTAGGAATACACTAATATTTTAAATAACATTTTAGAATTTGTACTCTTCTTATGCAAAAAGACTTTCAGTAACTGAGGTGCATTTACTTCACGTACCATCAAACTCACAATTTGCACAGGACTCAGACTATGTGTTCATATGTTTTACTCTTCTTTACCTTGTGTGAACTTTATATAGCTAGGAACCTAAATTAGCACTTTGTTTCTTGGTTAGCAAATTGACAGGAGTGTCTCTTTATCCCTGTACTGCTTAAAGCTGCAAGTGATTAATTCTCTAATTCATTGCCTGGTAAAACAGGGGTTGTGACAGCTCCCAAAACGCAGCTGTGTCTATTTTAGGAGTAATAAGAGTGTATATGAAAATTGTATGGAGACGTAGAAGCATGGATAAGCAGCAGCAACCACTGACCAAACCATCAGCCACAACCCAGGGCACGTCAAGACCCTTAAATTTGAGAATGTGGGTGAGGGACAATGACTGTGCTGGTGTTGAGTGGTGCCCAGAGCTGGGGGCTGAGGCAGCTTCCGTAAGTTCACCTCCTGTTTCTCCCACTCCTTGTTTATTTTGGGAGCCTGCATAGCTTGTGGCTGTGAGAGGGGATGTTAAAAAGGAGCTGCCAGGCTCGGGGAGGTTTTCCCAGCTGGCCCACGAGGAGGACAAGCAGGATAACAAAGGGAAAGGGGAGAGCTGTGGGGATCTGTACCTCCTGGTTCACTGGGCACACACTGGGCAGAGGGGCTGCAGGGCAGGACAAGGCACAATCACTGCCTCGAAGGCTCAGCTGAAGGCAGAACATGCTGGTCTTCTTTTCCAGGCCATTGCAGCACCAGCAAAGAGTGATTCCTGCTTTTTGAGGTTGGAAAGAGAAGATGAATCTTCTGATGAAGCAACTCAACCAGCCTGGGCACTCCAAATGATGGTATCAGCACAAGGTGAGTCATGAACAGGTGATGTCTCACAACTGCCTGCCCCACAAACATCCAGAGACTGTGCAAATCAAGGAATGAATCTTTCCTCTGATTTTAAGGAACCATTTGTGTCTTTTTTCCTGTTTCCCTACAGGCTGGACTATCCCCCGTTACCATTCTCTCTGACGTGTTTGAAGTTCTGAGCATGTGTTTGAGCACACACAGACGAGCTCTTATGAAAAAGACATCTGTCACCATTTCCTAAACTGATAAGCTATGCAATCGCTGCTTTCAAAATTGCCAGGCATCTGGCAGGGAAAAGATCTGGCAAAGGCCATGCTGTACTCTGCAGGAGGAAGTGAAATCACCTAAGGACAGTGGGATCAAAAAGCAAGTAAATTGAGAGAGGTCACATCAACCATATCATATTCGATGCATAGAGACCCAGGAGTCTATATTTGGTTCAAGGACTCTTGGGTAAACAAGTTTGGGTTTGATGTTAAAACTGTTTAATTAACTCAATCAATCATTTTGCTGAAAATGTTCCTGTCAAAGGTTTAGCACTATATGGAAAAGTGTCTTCTCTAGAGATTTGTGTTTTACAGATCTGTCTTCATGGTCTGTTACTTTCATTACACCATTATTGACATGATTATACTAATTTGATATCCTACCTAAGGGAAACATCTCCCCAGTTTCCCACTTAATTCATTGACTTTCAGGCAATTGCAATTGTGACTGTTATTTGCTCAAAATCATTATTAGAATATCCAAACTTTGTGATACATTTGTCTGATTATCAATGTTTTATAGATAGGACGTAACTGAAAAAATAATAGCTACTTCCAGAGATGTTTTCCATCATTTTGAATTGCCTTAGACTTCTAGAAAAAGATCAGCAGAACAAGAGAGGCTAGGAATTACACTGAGTTTAAAGCTTTTTCTCCTCCTAAGATGAGTCTCAAGTACCTGTTCTGAGCTACCATCACCCATCAGCATTGCTGAACCTTGTCACCACTTGTACTGAAAGCAGCTTTTCTGAAAACTTCCAGAGAACTTCAGCACAAATCCTGTTCATTTTGCCAGAACAAATGAAGTGCAGAATATATTAATTAGGCTTGTTTCACCCTCTTAACAAGATTATGGCAAGGGGAAAGTTCATTTGAGAAGCAAACGGGATACAAGACACACAAAGTTCCTTATTTGTAAGGGGGGGGGGGGGGTTTCCTTGTTAAACACAAATGTTGCTGTAACTGTTTGAGACCTTTGTCTGAATTAATCATCCTTTTAAATCCTTCCAGATAACAAAGCTACAAACTAAGAACCCTTTCTGTACCAGACAAAGCTGTGCCACTTTTCTCAGTCCTGTGAGCCAATCCACTCCCAAACCTGGAGCCAAGTACTGAAGCTGAGTCTGAAACCGGGAAATACTCAGGAGGACCTGCAAGACTGTAGGCAAAGAATGGAGGAGCACCTGGGAAGGCATGAAGAAAAGCCTGATGGAGATATCCTGAGGGTCTAAATCATTTTAATGGATAGAGACAGGCCTCTCGTGAAAGTGACAGTTCTCCATAAGCTCCTGAACACAAGAGATCTCTTGGGAGGGAGATCAGTTCAAGGAGCTGGAAGTCTGATATGTCAAATCCCACTGAGGAAAACAAAAGGAACCCCCTCAGTTATCAAACCAAGCACAGACAGAACCCTGACACTTCACTGTAACAAAACACTTAATCCTGTGAGTAAGGATTACCCCTGCACAGGCCCTGTCCAGAGAACCCCTTGCTACAGATTGTTCAAAATTAATTGATATCCTTGCATCAATGCTCTATGAAAATGATTTGTTTTGCTCCATGCACCTATATTTTGTTAGGAAAAGTTAGGTTGCACCAAGTAAACACAATTAAATGTGACCTTTGGGGAAAGGTTTTCACTGGAACTGTGATTTAAAGAACTTTTTTTTCCTTTGCTAAGAATGCAAAGTGTTTTGGTTTAAAATACTGTTAACTGTCCTGCCAACTACAGGATTTGTGAGGCCTTGCTGGACATTCTGGTTGTTCCATGTGCCTATATCCTCATAGGAGAATGGGGCTGAGCTGTGTGGTCCATAAAATATGCACATAACCCTACAACCTGTTCCTCTCTACACACCCAGAGCCTGGGGACTGAAATCCTTCCTCCTCCCCCTAAAATAAAAAATGAGGGACAACAAAGATTTCCAATCACAAAAATTATGGGTTTTGTTTAACCGTTCCAACAAACCTGTAACAGAATGGAATGGCTTCTCAATGAGGAAAAGTTGTTTCTTTCCATCTAGCCCAAAGCCTGATTTCTGATCTGCTCCTCCTGTGTCAAGGTCCCCTGTCCTTTTTCCTGTCCTGGTTTAACCCCAGCCAGCAGCTGCTCGCTCACCCCCTCACCAGAGGAATTAGGGAGACGATCAGAAAGGTAAAAGTGAGACAATTCATGAGTTGAGACAAAGACAGTTCAACAGGGAAAGCAAAAGCTGTGTGCACAAGTAAAGTAAAACAAGGAGTCCTTTCACTGCTTCCCGTGGGCAGGCAGGTGTTCAGCCACCCCCAGGAGGGCAGAACTCCATCACGCATATTTGGGGAGTCAGAATGCCATCACCCCAAACATTTCCCCTTCCTCCTTCTTCCCTCCCTTTCATTTACTGAACATGATGTCGGATGGTTTGGAATGTCCTTCGGTCAGTTGGGGTCACCTGTCCTGGCTGTGTCTCCTCCCAACTCCCCAAGCACCCCCAACTTCCATCACGACCAAGGCAGTAGGAAAAGCAGGAAAGGCCTTGGCTCTGTGCAATCCCTGCTCAGCAATAACACCAACATCTCTGTGTTACCAACTCTGTGTGCAGCACAAATCCAAACCACAGCCACATACCTGCCACTGGGGATAAAATTAATCCAACTCCAACCAAAACCAGTTTTCCAAAATCACAGAATGAAACACCTCTCCTGTGAGGAAAGGCTGAGGGAACTGGGATTGCTCAGCCTGGAGAAGAGAAGGCTTTGGGGTGACCTCAGTGTGGCCTTGCAGTGCCTGAAGGGAGCCCACAGGAAAGATGGAGAGAGACTCTTGCCAAGGGCCTGGAGTGATAGGACAAGGGGCAATGGCTTCACACTGACAGAGAGCAGGGGTAGATTGGATATGAGGAAGGAATTGTTCCCTGTGAGGGTGGGGAGGCCCTGGCACAGGTTGCCCAGAGCAGCTGTGGCTGCCCCATCCCTGGCAGTGCCCAAGGCCAGGCTGGATGGGGCTCTGAGCAACCTGGTCTGGTGGAAGAATTTCTTCTACTCTCTGTTAGTGTGAAGCCATTCCCACCCTATCACTCCAGTTCCTGAAGAAAAGTCTCTCTCCAGCTTCCTTGGAGGCCCCTTCAGATACCAGAAGGCTGCTATGAGGTTTCCACACGATGACCTTGCTACCCAAATGTGGGCAGCACTCAACACCTGCAAGACATCAATGTAAGACTGGGTTGTAAAGAAGCTTGGAAATCTCCACATTCCCTACATTTTCCCAGGGGAAAAAAAAATATAAGAGAGGATCCTGTTCTCCAAGAAGCTCTAAACATAGATAATTAATCTTTAGAGAAATCCATAGGTTTTATATGGGGGAAAAAAGAAAAGTAACATCATTCATGTGATCAGTGTGTCCTTCTTCTTGCCTTCTCCCACCCCTGCTTTCTCCTGTTGTATGTCCAAGCAATACTTACTCTTTCATAAATATTGGCCTACTACTCTTAGCAGACCATAATATTTCTGAACAACTCCGAGACACCTAAATAATTACATCTTCATTGGGTAAGATGCAACTCAAAATGCAACTTTTTCAAGTGTGTAGTCACCATCCTTTTCATTCAACACAAATTGCTCATTACAACTCCTTGTAGATTGCACCTGTGTTACACAGTACCTAGGAGCCCTGGGTGAGAGAAAAAACCACACAGACATTGAGCTAGGACACAAGAGGATTAGAAACCAAGCCCCTGTGCCTGCACAGAAAACTGAAATCCCTCAGCATGCTGCTGTCTGGGTTTGCCATCATTAAGTCACAACCAAGAGCTCTTCGGACTCCTGAGATTGGAACCTGGCAAAAAGAGAACTGAGCGTGTTTTTTGGTGCAGGAGGTGTAACCTCTCCTGCCTGTCCCCCAAACAAACCTCAAAAATGAACCATGTGTAAAGAAATGCAGCGTTTTGAGGGTGACAGTCTCTGAAGTGAGCTGGTAATTGTGTCCCATGGTCAGGGGCAGACGTCACATGGGCATTTGTGCACTCCTGCGTTCTTGGTTCTGAGCCAAACAACTGCTGGGAAAATCCAGATAACAACCATGGCCTGCTGGAGGCTGAGGTGGAGTCTGGTACGAGTGCCTGGCAGCCTGCACATATCAAATGGGAAAAGAAGCCATCACTGAGCTCCAAAGTGAGAAAACAATTCCCATAAGGCCTAATAAAAGATGAAGAAATTAAAGGTCTACCAGAACAAATGAATTAGATAATGAAACTCTGGAACTAGATCAAAACTGGGAGGGGGAGAAGGGAGAGAAGAGGGGAACTGAGATCAAATAACAGCTGTGGGATGCAAGTCTGACTAAATATCCTCAAGTCAGGGCCCAGAATGAGGCAGCATCTGGCAGAAGAGCAGTGGGAAACCAGAAGAAAAGGAATGTAGAGTTTGGGAAAGCTGGCTGGGTGACGTTGCACAGCAGAGTACCCTACACAGACAGAGTCAGACTCCAACATACCCAGTCCATTTGGGAAGCAGAAATCTGTTGGAATCCTGGGTTTTAGGTTTATGGGATATTGGCAATATGTAGGTAACAAGATGGAGGATTTGGGGTGTGGGTTAGTCCTTCTTTCTTCTTTCTTCTTCACAAATCTGGGTGTTCCATTATTGGGTCAAAAATCCCACAGTGCAGATCAGAAATTGATGGTCACTGGGTCTAAAGTAAAAACATATTACTTGGCAATTCTTAATTGGATAAATTAGGCTTTAAATGGCCGTGGAAGTGAGAACTTGGGGGCCATTTTCCACCTTGTTACTTCAGATGCACACCCTGTGCAGGAATGCCATAGATAAGAATGTAATAACCATCTGCTTAGAAGAAAAACCCTGCGTCTCCTGTGACTTAATCCAAACTCTGAGTAAAAGAACTAGAGGACAAGCAAGGCAAGAGAAAAAAAGGAAAAAAACAGAGACTTTTTAACAGAAATCCAGCCCTTCCACCAGAAGAGGAAGACAAGGAAGAGAAAGGCAAGGGACTAGTGAGATGTGAATCAACAAGACAGCACCAGGAAACAAGGCTGGATATGCTGTTCATATTCTGTGGGATAATATTTATGCCCAGGAGGATCAAAGTTTTATAGTGAATTACAGCAAACATGTAAATAGGCACACTGTAAATAGGCAGTGATTTGCCTCAGAGTATCATATTTGTTGTTGCAGAGTCTTTAGGCCTGATTCCTTTTCCATTAGCCAGTTTTGGGTAATTTCCATTACCCAGTTTTCCACTACCATTTCCCAGTCTCATGGGAAAGCATCCAGGATCAGCTTCACCCAGTAGGTGAATTCCTGACAACGGAAAGGGTCACAGGCCACACGTCCAAGAATTGTTTTCCAAAGAGAGATGTGACCCCAGTTTGTTAAAGATACTCAGGTACCTCTTCAGGTACATCACAGAACCTCTTTCACAGGCTAGTCTTTCTAAATCCCATGAATATTTTAGGGAAATTAAGGCTGGGAATGGTTAAATATTTTGAATCAGGACTTTGGATAATGAGCTACCTAAATACCATTTAAAATTCCAATGCAGGGGTTACTGACATGCCAATATATTCTGACTTTCTAACACTGGTTGGATAGACTGAACTTTCACACTTCTGCAAGGAGTTATCTGTGTGTCCAGGATGAGCCAGAATAAACAGGATTTCCTAAGTCAATGACGCCAACACAGTCACAGCATAACAGCTGGTATCATCCTTTACCTTTCTCTCCAATTTCTCTCTGCCTGTTTTTCTCCAAAATCATCAGAAAAATAGGAGGAGATACCAGAAGAAAGACAGGCATCCTGTCTTATCACAGCAGAAATGAGATGACTGGCTTGAGATCACAAATGAGAAACTCTTGTAGTGAAAATTTTAAAAAAAGTAAAATTCAGGGTTTGTAGCAAATATCAGTTTATTTCATTTGCTCAATTGATCCCAGTTATATTTATCTGAAGTATCATATTGTTTCTATTCCTTGTTTCAAATAAAGTTATTTATTTGAGTCAAAAAACCACTACTCAGAAATGAAGGTGGAATATGATTTTTTGTTTAATGCTAGAATTTTGTTCTTCCACTGATGAAAACTGAAAGTCCCAGCTAAAGGCATCAAAAGAAATGAGAAAAATGAAGCAGCTGGTGAAAGAGGACAAAGTCTCTGCCTCAAGGGGCAAAGGCTGTGGCCTTCAGGGGACAAAACAGGCATTTAAATGAGAATTTAAAGCTGTAGAGCACTGAGCACTAAAGCATGGCACTTTCAAAGCTATCATGTCACACAAACCACATCCATCATGTTACAGATTAAGATGCTTTGCAAAATTAACAATTAGGCAATGGGCATAGAAGATACTAATTAATTATTTGTATCTGTACTTTACTTGTCCCTTGTTATCAGCCTGTACAAATACTGAAGGTCAATAACCTGTATCATGGGCTGGGGGGGAAAAAAGAAAAAGATATAAAATTAATATAAAAATGGGAATAATGAAGGGCATGGTGTGCACACTGAGTAAAAGGGATCTCAGCAGTGAGCTCTGAGTTCCCACAATTTTCCCACACATTCAGCGTCATTTCAGCATCAGACTGTTGCAATTTCCTCTTACATTTGACACACTGCAGCCTGGATACACGAGCTAGAATCCCACTTACACCTCTTACATATGGAAACAGAACATTCCAAATGTCAGGGAATAAATATATATACATATCTATATATACAGCCTAAATTGTTCTTTTTATGATAGCAGCTCATGTCTCTCACTATCACCTTTTTGTGGCATGAGACACAGGGTATATTCTCAGTGATTCAGTGTTGGAGACAAGACTTGTGCAACCTTCACTTCTTCATCTGCTACTGCCTCCCTGTAGGTTCTTAAGTCACATATTCCCCTTAGTGCCTCAGCTTGTCCATCCAAAGAAATCAGTGGGACAAGAAAATGTGCAACAGACACAACAGAGGCATTTCAGAGGCAAGGAGAGAAATTTTACTCATGAGATTGATGCCTTTTCCTGGCCTTAAAATCAAGAGTCCAACACGGTTAGAAGGGAAAAGGGGATTTTCCCTTGGGATTTATTTTAAGGATCCTTAGGTGCACCACGGCCAGGTCGAATGCACCTCCATGCACACCCCAATGCACCCCCACCAAAGATCTGGGATCACATTAGAGCTGTTACTAATTAGCACATCTATCAAAGATTCCCCAGGGAGAGGCTCCAGTGAGCCCCCCTCCCCAAGGAACCTTCCCCTGGATGGTTCTATCTGAGTTTACAGAATGTGTTCTGGAGAGGCCCTTGGGCTCTGGGCACACTGATCCCTCACTGCGAAGCTTCTGAAATGTTCAGTCTCCCAGCCTGACAAACAAGTCCAGGAATGGAGGCAAAAAGCACCAAGAATACAGAAATTGTAAAAAGGTGTAACATGGGTAAAAAGAAAAGACAAAAATCATCATGGCATCAAGCTGGGGCAATCCAGCATTAAATAGAAAGTTCTGCAACAGAAAATCCTGCTCACAGCACAGGGGTGTAAAAGAGAGGTGCAGTAAACAAATATGTGTGGTGGAAAACCTGATCAGGAAGGATACTTGGTAAATAAATAGATGTGTGGTAGAAAACTTGATAAGGAAGGACACCTGGTAGATTACAAAGGGGCTGGGGCAGTATGTCCTCCCTCATCAAGAAGAAATTCTGCTACCACACCAAAATACCTAAGCGCTGTCCTGAATGCAGAATTGGGTTCTCTCAGGTTCTCTGTTATGCTCATTTCCTTCAAGTGGAAATTTGCCTTCCTTCCACTGTTAGAGCTTCCTAAGCACCGTGAGCTTGAGTCAGAGCAAAACCTGCTGCAAAGAGCACAATCTTGCCAGCAGAAAAACACCAACACATTTTGTGCAATCACTTATCCTAAAGGGCACATTAAATTTGCTGTTAAAGCTGTGAAAAATCTCTCTCTGTGTGAAAGAAGAGAATCACCTTTGCCATGCCGAAACTGCAGGAGAACTACCGTGATAAATATTCGTTTTGTTTGTTTGTTTGTTTAGGGAATCCCTGTAATTGAATGAATATACTCTTTCCCTCTCTCCTTTGACCACCTCTGCTTCAGCTTCGAGTCCTAGTGAAGATTTAAAGATTAACAACATCACACAAAAAAAGAAAGTTTGGGGTAGGAGGAGGAGGAGGAAAGGCAGGTGTGGCTTGACAAGTGATGAGGAAAGAGGCTTTCAGGACACAGAGACTCGGGACAGCTCAGCTGTGACCATATCCCTGAGAACCAGAGGGAAATGCCATGCCAGGCAGGGAACAGCATTGCTGAGCCACTGGAGCACACAGGAGAGAGCAGGAGGCACGCTGGCATTTCAGAACAGGCAGGCTGAAGTCATGAGAATGTGAAACACCATCTGAGAGCAGGCATTCTACACCAAATGCAAGGAAATCTCCATGGAATCAGCTCGGAGGCATGTCAGGAGCATGACCAGCAGTGCTGGCTGGAGTTCAAAAGGCTCAGCCCTGCATCACAAAAAGCTTCCAAGTGTTGTCTCACAAGTTAGTGTTCATTATAATTCCATGATTCCCACCCACCCCTTTACTCCTGAAGAGGTGGCCTCCCACAGCACCTACCAAGGTCACAAGAGCTCTGCATCCACTATACCCTTGTGAAGGGCTACCTTGACTGACAAAACCTAAGGCTGCTTGCTGAAGGTGGTGCTACAAATCAGTGCTGGATCCTACAGGTCCACAGGGTGACTCTTTAACTACCAATTCAGAGTTCTCTCACTGCTGTACTGGAAGGAGAGCTGTTATTTCTTTCTTGTTACCTGAATGTTATCACTGGAGAGCCTTCACAAACCAGTTGAAGTGAATTAACTGAACCAGAAAAGTGGGCCCAGGCAGCATCAGGCCCACAGCAAATCACTGAGTGCTTTACAGCCCTTATTTGCAAAGAAGGGTGATTAAAACATTATCTAAATGAGAGGCAAAATAAATTCCTGGAGACAGCTCAACAGCAAACAAGGCTCTCTGAGCAGGTGGCATGGTATCTGATAAGACAAGGGAAAAAGTAAGTCAATATGCAAGGCTAGATCTCCCTAATCCATCCTAACAGTGCTAGAATACCTTTCCCAAGGCCTGGATCCCCATTCCTTCTTAATACCAATTCTTGCATTACTAACACTTTTGGAATAAGCTTCACAGCCCAGCATGTTTCTCCTAAAATGCTGGGCACTAATATAAAAATGCCACATCACAAATTCAGCTTCTCCTGAATAAGCAGTAACTTGCTGTAGGAGAGCCCCACGATTTCAAAGAAATGCTTCAGACATGAGCTGGCTAAAAATTCAAAGCAACTCTTTCTCATGAGAAATAGCTAAATAAACCTCCAAATACTCTTTTTCTTCTCCGGAAGAAGAATGAGAGAGATTTTTTTCCCTCTCAAACTCCTGCCTCTCCATGAAGGAAAGAGGTGTATGCATACTTAGCTCACAGCAACATGAAGGGAAACCACCTCCTTGGGCTCGAGGGCTCTTCCCTCAGCACTGGCTATGCCTGGAGACTGGAATGCAACCAAACAAACACAAATTTGGCATTAATGAGCAAAATCCTGCTTTCAGAGTCAGAGCAGACAGAATCTGAGCAGAAAAATACGGACAGAGCAAGGCGTGAGATGAATTCCCAGTTGGTTGATACCCTACCCATGGGTCCTTGCAGAGTGAATAGAGAGAATCAGGCTTTGGGCTCACATGGCAAGAGTTTTTTTTTTGAGACACTGAATTCTTTCACACCAGCCTTCCCAGCTACCTGGCAGGGGATGATGGAACATCCTTTGCAGGGATGAAGGGTGGAAACAGCCCAGCACTGCTTCACGTGGAGCAGGGGTTTGGTGAAGGACACACTTCAGTAACCACGGAATCACAGCCACACCACACAGCCATTTCTGGCACCTCTGGGCATGGCTGAGGCTGGGTTTGTGGATAAAAGAGGGCAGGACATGGTGTCTGAAATATGTCTAAGGTAGATGTAGGAAATGTTAAAAAGTGAGAGAGTAGAAATGAACACTGAATTCACCTTCAGCAAAAGCAACCACTGGTGGATTCCAGGAATGTTTATTTAACTAACTCATGCCCCTGGAGTTACAAAAAGCTTTCAGAGCATGGAGCCACAACCAGAGACTAAACAAAGACATCTTCCATTCACGCAATGCTCAAAGCTTTACCTAGACTTAATATAACCTTGGATTTTCAAAAATGCTTTTGGACAAACAAGTCCTGCTAACTCATTGGGAGAGTATGATGTGTACCACATTCATTTCCGGGGATGTCCAACCCTTATCACTCAGCCAAAGCTGCTCTGGTGTGAGACCCTGGGCATTCACCACTTCCTGGTGCTTCCCATCTCAAAGAAGAATCTTTTCTTGGGTACCTTGCTCTTCATTCCTGCAAATCAAAAGGATTTTAAAAATCACTCTGTAGGCAAAACAAAAACAAACAAACAAAAAACCCCCAAAAAACCAAAGAAAAGAGTGAATAAAACTGGACTTGAATATGGTAAAGATGAGATGAATTACATATAAAGCCTGAAGTAGTTACCCTACAAATTGTTGCTTCGTGACCTGTCACTGCTGCTGATATTTTGTTTCTTACAGAAAGGGCATCAAAAAAGAGAAGTGTCAGTAGAACAGTTCAGCAATGATTTTACAGACAAATAAAACCACATGGTCAGATTCAGGCACAACTGAAGATGTTTCCTATTTGTTAGAGATGGGGTGGGGTACCAGGACTCTGGTAAACATTTCCAGAGGGACAAAATTCAATAATTGAACTGAACTATCAAGCAAACCAGGGACCACTGTGTATTGATCCAAACCTCTTCCAGGCACCTCTTACAGGGAGGATCAGCCATCCATTTAGACAGAGTTCAGGGACATGGGAGGACTGGGATCAACCCCCAAGCAGGAAGATTGTCAGCATTTTGAGAAGGCAGCACAGGATCTGTCCTTTCTCTGCTCAAGCCACTGCGTGCCCTGAGCCTGTTAGTGCACGAGCACTGAAGTCACTGCACAGTTTTTTGGGACAAGGAGGAATAAAACTACTACAACACTGCAGAAGATTGCTGGTTGCAATAGAGGGCAACCTTCTGTAAACACAGCGAGAGACAGGTTCTTCCCTGCAGGATTGCATACATGGGATTTAGTCCCTTTTTGGTCATTTTTGACACTTTGTGTCATTCAAACGTACTTTGATTGCTTAGAAACCAAGGAAGGAGCTTTCTCAGCTGTCACATTGTTCAGCCACAAGCTCCAGGCTCACAGCTGAGCACGGCTTCACAGCACAAGTTACAAAGAAAGTCTGAGCAGGTAGCTGAAGATTAATCCCTTTCCTGCCTTAACGACCCCAATTCTCTCAACCCCCACAATGACACCAGAGTTATCCCAATTGCCTTTTTTTTTCTGTATAAAAATATTTTCCTTTCCTTTTCCTCAGCCATCTTTGGAGGCTGCTATTTGCATGATTCACCTGTTCTCAGCTCATCCCAGCTCCAGCAGTACTGTTTTTCCTGAGATTGGGAGTGGAGAGGGATCTATCTGTGCATAACAATCAGCAGACAGTCTGTCAGCTAGAAAAGATCTATAAAGCCCAAAATGTCCTGTTCTTCACCAGCATGAGGGGGAAAAACAGAAAAAGCATCTATTTATGGCTTCCAACTCAAAGGTCAATGAAAATAATCCCATTTGCTTTCATAAATTTTGGAGGAGATCCACAGATCTTTATTTTTAGGTATGAAAGGATCTATTGCTGGCTGCTTAAAATACACCATGACTGACTCCTCATCCATGGGATAATGCTCCTCCCTTGCCTTTGTTGCTCTTTGACAATCAAAGGTCCTTTTAAAGTTTTTTTTTGGCACACTCTTGTTTTCCCCACCACACACTAAATACTTTGTTCAGAGAGGTTTTCTGGAACAACATTTCTTCCCCTTCTCTGAGGAAAAAGGCTTCAGTCTCCCTTCTGAGAGCCCTCCCTTGTGTGGCTGAGCAGCTGAGCCTTTACCCTGTCCTCTGGCTGCATTTCTGAGTGTCAGGTTGTCACAGAATCATGGAATCTTCGAGACTGGAAAAGACCTCCAAGATCATCACGTCCAACCTGAATCACAGCTATGTACAGCAGCTGCACTCTGCAAACCACAATGTCTACAAAGAAATTGCTGTCTTGCTCAGATTGCTGCACTGACAGGAATCTCCTTGGGTTTCTGGGCTGGATCAGACCCCCCAGGTCAGTAGCACTCCTGACAAATGAGGGCCCATTTTCTTTTCATTAACTGTTCCAGGAATTTGTTTTGTACTTCAAACAACACAGACAACAAACTTTATCCAAAAATCCCTTGCCATATACAAGAATGTACTTTTCCATTCCAGTTTAAATAAGGTGCTGCTGTGGGAAGTCACCTGAGGCTTTCAGTCTAATCCATATTCTGCCTACTGTGGCTATCAGGCCAAATGGAAATTAGACACTCTGAGACATGAGCCCCCAGGGCATCTCAGTAACAACTGAAAGGATTTAAAGATTTGTCATAATTATGGTGGACAATAAATATCTGAGCAGAGTGGCAGGTTTCTGTGGGACAGGGAGTGACCCCACTGGGAGCTGCCCATGGTTATGTGCCCTATCCCTCCCCTTTTCAATCTGAGCTCTTATGGGCACCAAGAACTTTTATGAATTAAATATCCCGTTTCGATTAAAACTGCACCAAAAGTGAAAGCACAGCTGATCCTAAAGTCATTTATTCCATTCTGGTGAAAACAGATAAACCAAATATTAAAAATCCACATAATATAAAAAATATTACACAATGCACCAGGGTCTTATGACTGGAATAAAAATATCTTCAAGCATCCTTCCATTTGAATTGTGCTGTTTATGCTGTTAGCAGAGACAAGGGTTTAGTTTCCATGCTACGCAGGGTCTGTGGATCAGCCTCATTTTCAACAGTGGCTATCATTCTTAAGGAAATCTTTCTTTCTTGTACTGCCAAGCTGATGACAAACCAGCCTTCCAGCACTCCAGTATGTAAAAATGTGTATTTATCCTCCCATACACTTTCTGTCAGGCTGCATTCCTACAGCCTGAGAAAACAGTGCACAAGCTAAATCAAAGATAACCCACAAATACTTTCATATCGAACTCTTAAAAATCTTTTACACTGGGGACAGGACTGAAGAATTCCCTTGCAATAAGAGTATCAGTTCCTTTGCTTAATAAAGAAGTTCTGAGCACTAACCAGTATTTCCTTGAGTTTTGTGTTTTACTCCTGATGAAAGGATCAGAGGTGCAATTATGAGTGAGCGATTCTTGACAGCTTTCTGGGATCTCAGCTGCAAGTCAAGGGGGATTAATGAGTCTGCTCTGGAAGGTGGGACAGCTGGGTGTTACACAGGGGAAAAAAAAAGGGATCTGTTCTGATTACATGAGGACATCTGGTCAGCTTCCTGTGGGAAATTATTCTAATTTTAATACCAATAAAAGCAATCCAACATATCCACAAGGCAAACTCTTTAAAGAGCCAGACACTGAGTGTTGAAGGCTGGGGGTCATTTCAAAAGGAGATCAGTAGCAGAAGTCACTGTCAGTGCCAGGGAGCAAGACAAGATCCCAGCAACCTCCTGCCTGCATGTTTGACTTTTTAATGATGACCAGATCTATCTAATTTTATGTGTAATCTGTCTAATTTTATGTGTACTGCACTCAAAACACTGAGAAGCTGCCAAGGTCCCACTGCTGGTAGATATTTGAGGAGAAAACAGCAACTCCATTGGGACTGGTACCGCAGCATTTCCTTTCAATAGGATGGTGCTGATGATGCTGCTTCTTTATAACATGGATGGCCCTGGCTTCCTCCTTCCCTGCTCCCACTGGGAAGTCCTCAGAGGGACTTGGAACTTCATCCATAAATAGATTACACTGTAATTATATTGTTTATATTTATGCCAGAACCCCTTTAGAATGAAGGGAGCATAAGAGAAGATTGGCTGTAATTGCCTGCTATTTGCTTTGTTAATTATTATTGAGTGGCTTAAGTACTGAAAAAGAGAAGTCATGTGAAAACAAGAAAAAAAAACAACAGGAAAGCTAGTCAAGAGGAAGAGATGTTCTTTCTAGCACACAGACACGACAACAAGGGACAATATGAACTGGAGCCATCTCAGACTGCCTGTGGGTGCCCTGCCAGTACTCAGAGCAAAAATAGGATTCATAACACCAACATCTGACTTTCAAGACTCAAGGCTGCAGAGGCTTCTGCTGGCAGCTGCAAAAAAGAATCAGAAATAAAAATAAATATTAGCTAAAGCAGAGGGAAGAACAAAGGAGACTCTCAAGGACATTGAAATAGTCCTGATGGCTAAGAGAAAAACTACTGATTTTGAAGAGGAACATTCTGGATTGTTTCAGAGCTGCAGAATTATCATCACTTACCAGCACCAGAGGTACCTGGACAGAAGACAGAGGTGATTCCTACTTTCAAAAATAAAAGCATGGACAGATGCAGGTGAACAGATGGGAAAGGACTGTCAGGTGCTGCTTCATCTGCAGACATCCTGTGCCTCCTGCCAGGATCAATCCAGCTAAATATCTTTTCAAAACATAACAAAACAAAAAAAAAAAAAAAAACCTGACAAACAAACAAACAAAACCCAAACAAAAAAACTTATTCCTTGAGCTCTGCTTCTATCTCAGGTTGCAGGAAAACAAATGTCACACTGTGGTGGCCAGCAGGGACACTGGGCCTTCTCCACCCAAAAACATGAAAATTCTCAGAAGCCTCGTTGTCTCTTCATGGTTGCCAAAGAACTGATGCCTTAAGAGGCCTCCTAGAAGCAGAGACCAGACAGGAGTAAGGGAATAAAGGTGGGTATTTATTGGAAAGGCCTTCAAAGGTACCCCTGGGGAGCCAGAGGCTGCTGCCCAGATGGGCCCCGAGATAAACAAGAGGCTACGAGCTTTTCACACTTTTATAGGTTTGGTTCATTTGCATCTCAGGGTTAATTCTCCAATTAAAGCTTCAGTTTAATGATGCAATTCCCCTCAGCTTTCCCCCCTCAGAGGCTCTTTGGTTTATACTTTTTTGGGCCCAGGATGGTCTCCGTGTCCTTGGAGAGCAGCCCTGGAGAGGCTTTGTTGTGTGTGCCCAGCACAGAGAGCAGCACTGAACAGGGAACAGGAAACTCCAGAGTTACGCACTGGGCACTGCAGGGTTTGAAAGATATAAAAGTTAAAACCTAAGGCATCAATGGAGCCACTGACTGAAAAATCAAAACCATGAAGGGAATGGACACAGGAAAATCTTCACAGAGCCCCCTACAGAAACAAGCACAGCAAAGCAGCACAACAGGACTTTTGTTTCGTTTCATGCCTCAGATATCCCTTGTCCATCACCCCGCTCTTCAGCACCCTCCAAACCCCAAATGTCCTGCTCAGGAACACAGTTCAGATTTTATTCCTGCTGGGCCAGTCCAAGTCACCCACAGAGGGCAGGACCTGAAGGTAATGAGGAGAGGACCTTTGAACACCTGCAGGGTACGAAGAAAAGGAAATAACAGCAGTCCTACCTCCTCTGTGTGACCCAAACCTGAGCTCAGGCTTGTGTCTGTGGAGAGGGGAATACTTTTTCACAGCATCCAAGTCAACAGTATTTGTGGGAAGGGCAGCAAGGCCAGACCAAGAAAATGGCCAAAGTAGAAGGGCAACAGGCCTGTAACAGGCAATCCTTTCCTTTGGACAAGGGGGTAATACCGTGTCTCCTTATCTTACCAAATATGTCAGGAATAAATGTTATATCTGAGGAAACACAATCCAGTCTGATGCTATGAAGTGCTTTGGCTGGATCAGTGTTACCTCTGCATTTGCAGAGACCTTTCCTTTCAGTTCAAAAAAAAAGAAGTTTGCTTTCTAGTAAGTTTTCTGAAGGTAATCTTTCCCTAAGGAATCTTTTAAATTTGTGTTTCCCCAGAGAGCTTTGAAGGCAAATAATCTTAAACCACATCCTCTGGCAAGCAACCAGCTTGTTAGGTAAACTAAATTTCCCTCAAAATGCCTTGCCACAAATTTATTCCTGGTGATGGGAAGGATGAGAGCTCACACTCACTGAGCTGGGGCTGGAATCTTTGGTTTCTTTCAGGTGGTAACACTCATCTGCACAAAAAGTGTCTTGATACTGTGCATTGGGATCAGAGGACTATCACCATGATCTAAAGACAGAGCTGGGTAATTTTGTATTTCATGTCCTTCCCAGGAGCCCCGAGAGACTCTGGAGATGGAAAACCAATATAGCAGATATTTTGTGGCTAACAAAGAGAAAAGGCAAACAACCCCCCGGAGCACACTGAATTCCTGATAAGAGGCAATAAATGGAGAAGAAAACTTGGGGAACAGGCAGGGACTTTGAAGAGAGAGGCTACAAAAGAAACACATCTCCCATAAAAAGGGTATCAAACTCAAAGTGATTGTGAGAAGCAGGAAAGGCTGAAAAACTTGCTGAATCTCATTTGTAATGTGATCTGAAGGATGAGTTGCCAATTCCTGTCAATGCACTTAAGAAATTTACCCTGCTTTTTATTTGCATTCCTCCCATCCTTTCACAGATTAAAAGGGAATAGAAGGTATGACACCAACACCTGAGCAGCACAAACAGGCTGAACAAGCTGCATGCCCTCCCCAACAACCCTGACCTGAAAGGACAGTGAAAAATACGGGCACTGGTGTCACCAGTGTACTCAGAATGTCACCACTTGAAACTTCTGTTGTGAAAAGACAGCAAATATTCCTGATATGGATCCTCCATCTTCACCCACAGAGGTCAAGATGCTTTTTGATGCCTTTACCTCCTTTTCCCTTCATGAGACCCATAAATAAAAATAAATTCTTGTCATTCCATCATCCCAGAGACCTGTGTCAGTCTGTTAGATGGTGCTCCAGGTGACTCAGGCTGGAACAACAATAACAAATGGAAACCTCAAGCATCCTTTCTGGGAGGACACTGTCTTGGGACAACAGGCAACCAAGTCATAGTTCTCCTCTAGATATGGCAAAATCCTGACTTGGTCTGGAGTTTTCTGAAAAAGAATTTGCAGCCATAATGCAAAAATCTGAGCCAAATGACTTGGGTGCTCACAGCTCCTGCTGGGAAATAGTTTCATATCATACTCACTATTGGGATATGGTGTTTTATTATTGTTTTCTTTCCTGGATTAGGATAAAAATACAAAGACTCCAAACTAAAGGGTTTTTTTGTAATCAATTAGTTAGAGCAAAGTGGTTTCAAGCAGGGAAAAGAAGAAAAACCACAATGAAAAATCCTCAGAACTGTTAAATCATATTACAGACCACCTTAAAACTTTTACCTGACAATGTAGTTTTTTCCAAAGTTAAACTTGCCTGTAAACATTTGAAGTTTTTAAATCAGCATTTTTCAGAAATAAAGACAGAGATCAGCAAATGTTTTCCAAAGTGCAAAGTTGCCATGCTAAACATGGAAGAAATACAAAGTGCTTATATTCAAGAATTCTCATGACAGGTGCAGGTGAAATGTTTCAGAACACAGTGAGAATAAGAAAGAAGCAAAAATTTACATATTGTCAAAAACCAGTAAAACATTGTTATTCATATTGCATCCTATACAACTGGGGTGTTTTGTTGTTGGTTCGGGGTTTCTTTCTGACTGCAATTTTACTTTGAAAGCTGCTTTTTAAGTTCCCACCAAGTAGAAGGTCTACAAAGATGATTTTTCTATATTGTTTTAGTCCCAAAGTCACCTTAATTTTAAATCATTGGCCACCCAGGTTCACCATACTCGTGGGTCTCCTTCCCTGGAGTCCTGGGAGCCATCTCCCATCTGGGAAAGTGTGCAGTGGAAAGGAAGAAAATTCACTCCACACTGAAGAGGTCAAAGTTCATGTGAAGAGCTTGAAGGACTTAGGAGCTCTAGTTACTTCTGTATAATGTGTTCTACTTAAAAATATATTGTCTCAAGGATTACGCCTTTATTTTTAAAATTAAAATCACATTAAATGAAAATACAGACTTGACAAAGGTAGTGCAGAGCACTGCTTCATTTAATAGGCTGTGGCAAGCATTCAAATTCCAGTCAGAACTGCAGCAATCCCTTATGCTGTCAAGAAGTACAGCTCCTCTGTGACAGAATGTACTGCAAATTTTATCAGAGAAAACCAAAGCCAATTCTTGTAACATCCATTAGAGTTCCTCTCAGTCTGTCTGGGTGAGATCTGGAGGACTGTAAGTTTTCCAGTTAATTCTCCATGCTGGTAAATAGCAGTTTACTGCCGTTTCCACCTTTATAACTTTAGAAATCATACCTGCCACCTTTAAATCATTAACCTTTGCAAAGCATTCCTGCTCCAGCATTTAGAAGAGAGAAACAGCAAAAATCTGTGTCTGACACTGGAACAGGAACTCAGTTGATGTTACACCTAAAATCACAGAGTGAAATGTTGGTGCAGAACTCTACCTACATTGCTTAGCAAAGAGTGCAAGGAAAACTGACCTTTACAATATTCTACATTTATAAACATCCCAGAACTGGGGTGTCTGCAAATCAAAGCCAGAGGTGGAGCTCAAAGTTGCCACCGAGGGATATGATGACCAGGAATTGGAATGACCTAAATAGTGAAATGCTTGCTTGAAAAGAAAGGGGCTCTCCTGTGGTAAAGCAGCTGAGAGAGTTTGACTCCAGGTGTGTTGGGTATAAATAAAAGCTGTAATAGCCCTACGTTTTAGGGCTCCTGAAAGCTCCCAGTTTAGGAAGCTCTGGTGAGGCCTCAACTGCAGTGCTGTGTCCAGCTCTGGGCTCCTCAGGACAGCAGGGACAGGGAGCTCCTGGAGCGGGGCCAGCGGAGGCTGAGGAGATGATTTAGGGCCTGGAGCATCCCTGACAGGGAAAGGCTGAGGGAGCTGGGGCTGTTCAGCCTCGAGAGGAGCCCCAGCTGAGAGGGGCCCTCAGCCCTGGGTGTCCCTGTCTGCAGGGAGGGCTCAGGGCAGGGCCCAGGCTCTGCTCCGGGGGCCCAGCAATGGCACCAGAGGAACGGGCAGGGACTGATCCCAGGAACTTCCCCCTGGACAGGAGGCAGAACTTCTTCCCTGGGCAGTGCCTGAGCCCTGAACAGAGACCAGAGAGGGTGTGGAGTCTCCTCACTGGAGCTGTTCCAGACCCACCTGGACACAATCCTGTGCTGTGTGCTCTGGGATGGCCCTGCTGGAGCAGGGAGGTGGCACCAGTGACCCACTGTGCTCCCTCCCAGCCTGACCCATCCTGGGGTTCTGTGAAGCCGCCCAGACTGAGTAGCTACACAATTTGTTTTGCAAGGAAAACCAGAAACTTTTTTTTTTTTTGACTCCTCAATCTCGATCAAAGAAAAAGAAAAAATAAAACAAAGCCAAAAAAAATCCAGAGAAAACAAAGAGACCAAATAAACCCAAAGAAAAGAAAAAGACCATGGCTTTATAGCCAGCTACAATGTAGTGCCCTTTATGTCCATTCATGGAGGGGTTTTATTAAACTCAGAGTGCTGCAGAATCCTATTTCATCTACTTGATATCTTGCATAAAAAGAGAGCCAGGTTAACACAGAGCAGGTGGAAGAGGAAGAACACCTAGCAATGCTGAGCACCTTCACATGGGTGGTTTTGCACCTGAGGAAAATTTTCAATTCTTTTTGGGGCAAGTTTCTCAAGCTAAAGGTGCTCCCTGTTTTCCCTGTCCTCTCTGGGGCAGAAACCTCGTGCAGAAGCCCAGAATACAGGAGGACTAATGTGTGTGTCTGGAACCTGGATAGCTGTGGAACCAAGCAAGGATCGTTGGTAATATGCAGGGAGACAGAACTCGACGCTCTCCCTCCCTTGCCTGCTTGCTTCCTTTCTTCCCTGCCTGCCTTTCTTCCCTGCCTCTTTCTCCCTCTCTCTTCCTTCCCTCCCCTCCTTGCTTCGCCCTGTCCTGCCTCCCTCCCTGCTGCTTCTCTCTTTCTCTTCTCTCCCTGCCTTCCCCCCACTCTGCCCTTCCCTCCCTCTCTGTCCCTCACTTTTTCCTCCCTCCCTTCCTTCTTTCCCTCCCTCCCCTTCCTCGGTGTCCCTCTCTTCCCTCTCTCGCTCTTTTCCCTTTCCCTTTCCCTTTCCCTTTCCCTTTCCCTGTCCCTGTCCCTGTCCCTTTCCCTCTCCCAGCACCGGGAGATGGCGCCGGCTGCCCGCGGTAGCGGCGGGCCCGGCTGCTGTCGCTGCTGCCGGG
>VXAC01008318.1:42616-101788 GCA_013399225.1 Rhipidura dahli | reverse complement strand
CCGGCTGCTGTCGCTGCTGCCGGGGGCTCCCGGCCCATAGCAGCCCCGAGCAGAGGCCGGGCTGGGATCCCATCAGTGCGGGGCTCACCGCAGCCCTGCACAGCCCTGGCCCAGCCCAGGCCGCCTGCGGGATCCCGGGACACCGGCGGCATCTCCCCCCGGGGCGTCGGGCCCGCGGGGCGAAGGCAGCGGGAGCACCGGGGGCTGTGGTCCGAGATGTGCCCAGGGAGACGCCCGGCCTTCCTGCAGGAATCCCCGCATGCCGACCGTGTGAGCCCGCTGCGTGTTCCCAGCGCGGAATTTCCCCACGCTGCCGTAACACCGGCTCTTTCTCCTTGAACCAAAGCCCTGAGTCGGGGCTATGCGCATTTCCCCGTCTTAAAACCCATCGGCCACCTTCCTCCCCTCTCCCGCAGAGGGTCTGAACCCGCTCCGCCTCCTCCCCGCAGCCCCAGCCGTGCCCGACCCCCGAGCCTGCGGTATAAGCTGTGGTATTTATGCCTGGCCAGCCACGCTCCGAGCCCTCAGGCCACCTTGTGCATCTGTCACCCGCTCCTAATCCTGCCCAAGCCGCCCAGGCTGGCTCCAGGCGGCCACAGCCCCGGCATCTGCCTCTCGGCACAGGGATGCCCCGCACCCTCACGGCAGACACCGGCCGAGAGGGGGCCAAAAGCACCCGCTGCCTCTCGGCCCTTCAGGGGCAGACACACTGCACGTCGGCACGATCCTCGGGACCTGGAGTTGTGTGGTCATGGCACAGGAGATGGCCACAGACCAAGGTCAACACAGTTGTGTATCCCTGCAGGTCCCTAGGCTGCAGCCTGAAGTATCTCCCCACCTTCCTCCCACAATCTGATCCCCGTTTTGAGCCTTGTCTTTGTTGCCTGTGGTGTGTAAAACACACGGAGGGGGCTGCAAACCACAAAACACAGCAGGTTTGTTCCAAGCTGTGAGGAAAATTAAAGCTTTGAGGGAATTCACTACTGCTGAACCCAGGGAGTCACTTTCAGTCAGAGAATCATCTGAGAATCGTGGACTGGTTAGGGTGGGGAGGGACCCTAAGGATCATCTCATTCCAGGCTCCCCAACGTGGGCAGGGAGACGTTCGACTAGACCAGGTTGCAATCCCCTTCAAATCCCTCTGATGGGGACCACCCTGGTGACAAAGAGCAGACAGTGGCAGAGCTCAATCAGCCTCCATTCCTTCCTCTCCACCTAAAAAATCATCAGAGTCCCCCACAGACTGGTGTCATGCCTCAGCAAAGAGGCAGCATCAGCTCCCTGATGAAGGCTGATTTGGAGTTCAGCCATCTCTTGTTCACAGGACAAACTCCAAGCAGTTGAAGGGAAAGATCCTGTTTACCTCCTTTTCCATAGATGACATCTATGCTGAGTTGAGGAAAGGAGGAAAGATTGTGGTTTTAATACCTTAGAATCATGGAATGGTTTGGTTTGGAAGGGACCTTCATCTCATTCCACTCCCCTGCCACGGGTAGGGACACCTTCCACTGTCCCAGGTTGCTCAGAGCCCCATCCAGCCTGGCCTTGGACACTGCCAGGGATGGGGCAGCCACAGCTGCTCTGTGCAACCTGTGCCAGGGCCTCCCCACCCTCACAGGGAACAATTCCTTCCTCATATCCAATCTAACCCTGCTCTCTGTCAGTGTGAAGCCATTGCCCCTTGTCCTGTCACTCCAGGCCCTTGTCAAGAGTCTCTCTCCATCTTTCCTGTGGGCTCCCTTCAGGCACTGCAAGGCCACACTGAGGTCACCCCAAAGCCTTCTCTTCTCCAGGCTGAGCAATCCCAGTTCCCTCAGCCTTTCCTCCCAGCAGAGCTGCTGCATCCCTCTGCTCCCCTTGGTGTCCCTGCTCTGGACTGGCTCCAGCAGCTCCCTGTCCTTCCTGTGCAGGGCCCAGGGCTGGATGCAGCCCTGCAGGGGGGGCTCAGCAGAGAAGAGCAGGGGGGCAGAATATATCTTAGTATATAATAAGGTACAATAATGCCTTAATACAATAATGTTAAGGCATCCTTCACTTTTTATATAACATAAACTATTAATATACCCAGTAGCCGTATTTTTTCAAAACATTCCAGCTGCACTATTGCTTTTTGATACTAACATTGAATGAATTTTATTTTTTTAGGGTCATCAGAATGTGCCCAGCTGAGAGGAGATGACACAGCCAGGCTGCGTCCCTGAGCCAGAGCAAATCCAAGGTCAGAGCCACAAAGGTGCCTCAGGTCTGGAGCAAGGGAGCTGGCTGGGGTTTCCATGCAGCACAGACTTTGTGCATCTGGGAACAAACCAAGCTGTAAACACAGAGAAGTCACATATGCCTGGATCCCCATGGGCAGTGCTGAACTGAGGCAGGGCTTGAAAGTCAACCCCAAAAACAAGCACGTGCTCACCACTCACACCTTGGGATGGTGAAAAAACCGCAATAAAATGGGTTGAGCCATAGGGGTTGAGGGCTGATTATTTAAAGAATGTGATAAAGTTAAAATGTCTCTTCATTCTAATGTGGAGGTCTAGGATTTCATGGCAAGATATGCATCGTGTTCCCTAAGGGTTTCCCTCCTTCATACAAACACTGTCAGGCAATCAGAAGTGGCTGACAGGGATAAATAAAATAACCCCAGATTTGTCTCCTGTTTGTGCCTCAGCACAACAAACCATACACTTGTAGTAAAAGAGAATGTTTCAATACATTCAGGAATAATATTTAAAAAAGAACTGTTTAAAGATATCAAGGCAAAGCAAATATGTTCTCAGCATTCTCATTCCCAATTTACAGATACTTGGGTTCTCCTCATTCTTCTCTCTGTTTTTTAATTTAATTCAAGCAGCATGTATCACCCTATTATAAAAACACCCCATTTAAAAAAATACCAAGTGATATTAGTATAAATTTAACCTACTTTTCAGATATTTTGACAAAAGCTCTGGGCTTAATGCAGACTGCTGCAGAAGGGTTTTTTGTTTACACAGAAAGAAATCTGCTTATGATAGGTTAAAACAAAGGAGATAGGTTAGACTAGTCTGATCAACTGCCCCTGTAATCAAATATAAGCTCAGTTTGGGGGATTTTTAAAATGAATTTATCCTGATCCCTAAGACAACTCGGCCCAAGAAATAGGATGCAATATCCTTTCTACAACATTCCTTATAATTAACTGCAATTTTAAATAACAACCTAGGTTATTAATATTACTGCCCACGTTAAACTCTTTCAACAATTTTCCATCTCCAATTAAAAAAAACCACCATGTTTTCTTCTGTCTCTTTCTTTCCAACGCCACTGGCCTTCTAGTTTTGTGCCTTGTTTTGTTCTCCAAGTTGGAGTTCCTTGCAAATAGGGTTGTCCAGTTTCTGGTCTGAGAAGCATTCCTGCATTTCCCCTGCCTTCATTTCCAGTGAGGCACGGAGCAAATGGCCTGGGGNCCCTCCCTCCCTCCCTCCCTGCCACCAATGGGAGACAGGAGCATGGACTTCAAGAAACATGGATCACAGACTTTTTCAACAGCTGGGAGCTGGAGGAGACAGGAGCAGCAGATTGGCTGAAACTGGAGAGGGAAGAAGATTATTGCAGATAAAATGATGGAATAACAGGAAGGATTTTGACTGAACAGCAAATGTGTGGTCAGTGGTTGGACTTGATGGCCTTGGGGGTCTTTTCCAACCTTAGTGACTCTCTGAAAGACTGAAAAGCAAGATCAAAAGGCAGAAAACAACATGGAGGAAGAGAAAGATAGGCATTTTTAGCCTTTCACAGAAGTTTATTCCTAGTCAGTTAAAAACTCTTCCACTTCCATCTGCTGGTGTAGCCAAGCTGTAAATGAAGACATCCAAGAGAAAAGATGGAGATTGTTTCTGGAAGAGAAAGAGAGCAGTTGCCATTGGATTTGGTACCAAGAAGAATCATGGCACAGCATTCATTCCCTCAGATTAAATAGAACATCCCACCAAATCTGGAGAAGCTGTTTAATTTTGAGTATTAAGAATGAAAAAAAAAAGGAAAAGGGGCCTATGTTGATGCCTTGAGAGGCCTCCTAGAGCAGAGACTAGACAGGAGTAAGGGAATAAAGGTGGGGATTTATTGGAAAGGCCTTCAAAGGTACCCCTGGGGAGCCAGAGGCTGCTGCCCAGATGGACCCCGAGATGGAGCCCTGGTCACGAGTTCTTCACACTTTTATAGGTTTGGTTCATTTGCATCTCAGGGTTAATTCTTCAATTAAAGCTTCAGTTTAATGATGTAATTCTCCTCAGCTTGCCCCCCTCAGAGGCTCTTTGGTTTATACTTTTTGGGCCCAGGACAGGCTGGGTGTCCTTGGAGAGCAGCCCTGGAGAGGCTTTGTTGTGTGTGCCCAGCACAGAGAGCAGCAATGAACAGGGAACAGGAAACTCCAGAGTGACACACTGGGCAGTGCAGGAGTTGAAAAATATAAAAGTTAAAACCTCAGGCATCAATGTGAGCACTCAATTCTATTCCATTACTCTCTTGGTTTGAGTGCTAATGCTGGATCCTGCTGAAACTTGCCTGAAGGTGCAGTGCTCAGGTACAGTTTGAATCCCTGGACCAGCCAGAGCTCCAAGCTCTCAGGGACTCAGCACTCAAAGCCACCGTCACCCAGACAGTTTTTGAATAAGAGTTAGAGCTGTACGTTAGATACACAGGAAACCATCAGTGCAGAAGTTTATCACAGAGAAGGCTGTTGAAGAAAACCAATAGCAACCTCCAGAAATGTGGGTCTGCCCCCTAATCTTACTGCCTTCCTCAAGGAAAAATAAAAAGCTTGAGGAAAACAGATACTTTCCTTGAAGTGTAGCATGGCACTTAATGAAGGTGCAGGCCCTTCATTACACTGACAGCAGCTTTCTCATTGTTGTCTTACAACCATTTTATGTTCAGCTTGCTGTAACAAATAATAGTGATTAAGTAAATAAATAGATTTATCTATCATGTTGGCTTTACTGACATCATAATCAAAATGACAGAGAGCCAGGGTTAGATTGGATATGAGGAAGGAATTGTTCCCTGTGAGGGTTGGGAGGCCCTGGCACAGGTTGCCCAGAGCAGCTGTGGCTGCCCCATCCCTGGCAGTGTCCAAGGCCAGGCTGGATGGGGCTCTGCCCAAGCTGGGACAGTGGAAGGTGTCCCTGCCCATGGCAGGGGGTGGGAGGGGGTTATTTTTAAGGCTCCTTCCAACCCAGGCCATTCTATGATTCATTAACCTCTTTTATGTGTTTTTTCTTCCTCAGAAGGACACAATACCTGACACAAGGACAAAAAATGACAAGGCCTTCAACTGAAGTCACAAAATGGAGCAAATCTGATTGTATTGCTCTGAAAACTGCACATGCTGGCTCAACCTCAAGACATGCATGTGTATTATTTATCTTGGTTGAGATTCAACTCCTGCCCAGAATAAAAATACCAAAAAAATTGGCCAAACATGGATGTAAGCATATCAGCTTTGATACTGGGCACTGGATTTTCCTTGAAATTAATCCTCCATTAAAGCAACAGATGGCCCTGTGTTGTTCCAGGGGCTCGGGGCACACATGAGGGGCTGGGTGACTGATGGACTTATGAATGATTGGGTCTGCATAAACCTTAAGTTGGATTAATATAAGCTCATGCATGTCAGAAATGGTTTGCAGTATTGACATTTCATGTCAGCTTTGTGAATCCAGACTCATTTCAGCCCCACACAAGGTTGTGTCACGTGGAGGGGACAGTGTAGGAATGTGTAGGAATAAACACATCCTGGCAGCTTTACTGACTGCTCGGATGCTCTCAGCCAGCAACAAATGAAGTCCCTGCTGATTCATCCTTTAAATCAGTGACAGCTACTTAATTAACAGGACCACAGCCAAGCTGCTTAGGACTAGCTCTGACCCTTCTTAAGGAAAGGAAAGTTGTGCAGCACATTTTGAAGGGCACCTCCCAGCAAGCCCATGGCTCAGATTTGGGGTGAGCCAGGTAAGAAACGGTAGCAGAGAAAAGCACAAGGTGTGCCTGCACTTACAGAGCTGGGCAGGACTATCTGGGCACAGGGGCTCACAGCCCTCTCCTACCTGACTCCATGGGGCACACAGATATTCCCTGGATAATGCCATGACCTGCCACAGACTCCCCCAACCAAAGTGTTGGCTTTTACCCAAATGCTTTCACAGTGCAAAGAGCATTTACAGTCATTACAAAGGGTCAGTAAAATGCTCTCCAAAGACCATGACATTCTCTACTATACACAATTAAAACCCCTCCTTGCACACCTTTAAGCAGTTTTCACCTAAACTTTCTTAAATGACAGGTGCAAAACCTGCCAGCTGCATTAAATCCATGATTAATCTACAAGTAATCCCAGGCTCTAAAAACACCTCACTGAGGGGTTGAAAAGCCAACAAGCCCTGGGGTAGCAGCACAGGAAGGACAGGGAGCTGCTGGAGCCAGTCCAGAGCAGGGACACCAAGGGGAGCAGAGGGATGCAGCAGCTCTGCTGGGAGGAAAGGCTGAGGGAACTGGGATTGCTCAGCCTGGAGAAGAGAAGGCTTTGGGGTGACCTCAGTGTGGCCTTGCAGTGCCTGAAGGGAGCCCACAGGAAAGATGGAGAGAGACTCTTGCCAAGGGCCTGGAGTGACAGGACAAGGGGCAATGGCTTCACACTGACAGAGAGCAGGGTTAGATTGGATATGAGGAAGGAATTGTTCCCTGTGAGGGTGCTGAGGCCCTGGCACAGGTTGCCCAGAGCAGCTGTGGCTGCCCCATCCCTGGCAGTGTCCAAGGCCAGGCTGGATGGGGCTCTGAGCAACCTGGAACAGTGGAAGGTGTCCCTGCCCATGGCAGTGGGGGCACTGGAATGAGATGATCTTTAAGGTCCTTTCCAACCCAGCCTATTCTGTGATTCTAAACCTCACCTCATCTTACAGGCCCAAAACGCCCCCACGCTCATGGGAATGGTGTATACAGGCCAATAAAGTGCATAAAAATCCCCCACCACTTGCAGAAGTCCTCCCAGTCCATTTCAGAAGCAGCTGTTCCAGGATGGGTGGGGTCAGTAAACACAGGGAAGAAGCCAGAGTGGCACAATGATGTTTGCCAGCAACGTGGGTCCACGTTCAGCCAAACAGTTGTCAGGATCAGTAAAGGGGGCAAAAGGAGGCCTTGTCTTGTTAAATTTACAGCTGTGGGTAGAATGAAAACAATTTGCTTCCAGATATTTTGATTCAGCCTTTTAAAAAAGCCTACTTGTGCTTAGTATGTCTTTGAGAGAAGCTCTGATAGAGGTAATAATATAAAGAAAGAAACTGTAATAATTATTAGTGCAACGATGTTTGGCTGTTAATGTACTTCATGAGGAAAAGCACGGAGTTAACCTCAGCTTTCACTTCCACAAGCACAAATATCCCCTGCCTTGCTCCCTACCTTCTTGTTCTCCCTGTGCTTATAGGGCAGACAGGGGGAGGTGAGGGAGACGAGCACCTTTTCCCACTAAATTCTTTGCCACAAAACACAGACTCACACCTTCTTCCACAGCTGAAGAAGCAAAAAACTTTCCTGTACCATCTGCGACTCCCACAACTCCGCATAATTTTCCTTCCCAAGAACAAAACCCAGATATGTTCCTTTTCCCCATAACTCTATAAAAACCTATAAAATACTGGCTGCAGGTGCACATGGAGCACTCCAGCACTGCCAGCCCCTCTCATAGCTTCCTGGCACCATGTGGGGCTACACAGGCTCCTGCTGTGGGTAACTTGCAGTGGGCCTCTCATCTCCCTGAAATCTGGGGGAAAGAACACAGAGAACAGGGGGTTTTGCCATTAAAAAGGGGGGAAGTATAAGCTGCCAATTTATTTGAGACAAAGGAAATGAGCAAATTGATCCCATACAGACCATCAGAGAAGACTGATTCTGGAGGACCCACAAGCACCATCAGAAGGTCATGCCAGAGAAGCCCAGAAATCGAGGCAAATGCTAATTCATTTAATGAACTAGCAGTAGAGTTTATTTTCACTGTGAAGAAACTTGCCGGTGGCAGAAAACAGACTGTCCCGCTGGCCAAAGGCAACATCATTTGGCATCAAAATAAGTTGGAGTTACCAAAGCAACAAAGGATCTTCAGATCTGTGAACTCTAGCATCACACCAGTCCCATTGCTACAGGAACAGGGGATTGGGGGACTTGCCCCTGCTATGTGACAGCTGACCCCTTACTTGCACAGGCCAAGACTGATTCCTTCATGCTGGATATCATCCTAGATTAACTTCTGTGCTGTTTGTAGCTGAATATTTTAGGGCACAGATAGTTGCTACAAACATATGTGGATAACAAAACATATATATTTTTGAGTACATGAAAGAGGGGGTTGAGCTGGATTTTAATCAGCCCACAGAGATCAAAAGAATACGATTTTTTTAATTGGTTGTAGAGACACTTTGGTCTTTATTAATGGCAATCTCATGCACTTCAGATATTCAGGACAACAAAAGCCACTGTGGAATGTTTAGCAGTGACTGTGCTGTTCTATTTAACCTCCTTCACTCATGTAATTAAGACAAGAAAACTGCATGCAATTTAAGAAGAAGGGAAAAGCAAATAAACTTAATGATCCACCAACAATCCAGAAGCTGGAAATGATTTGGAGTATTTGGTGGGTGTACATGTTGAACTGGAAGAAAATGAGACCCAGAAAAAATTTACTATGGTCAAAAGAGAAGAAATTCAGATAGCAAATCTTCAATTATAGATTTCATAGCAAATTCTGGCCTTTGCTGACTTGCCTGTTAGATTTCCTCCATGCTCAGCCTTCCATTTTTTTTTTATTCTACCTTCTATGTATGGGGAAAGCTGCTGGTCATAATGTGTGAATAGCATTCCTTGTGTTTCTTGGTATATCTCTTTAAACTTAGCCCCTGCTCTATCCTTTCTCGACAAAGGACAGGCAGCTGGTGTTCCATGGCTGCTGCTCGTTATACTAATCTTAATCAGTTCACAGCTCCCGTGCAGCTCTCCTGGCAGCTCATCTCTCCCAGGACATACAGAGAGCTCTGGGGCAAACAATATTTATTATCGTATCGAAGCGCCGAGGCTCGCGCGGCAAAGCGCGAATGTCTGACGTGTCTAGATGCTATCAGATAAACGAGGAAACCATTTGACACGGCTCTTGTCACTGCCATTAAATCATCTGAAGGGGTTTGATTTCAAAGAGCTCAGCGGAGCAGTTCTGCTGTTGTCATCTCCTATTTTTGTTTGCACAAAGGGCTTCGCTGCATCAGAGGCGCAGATCTTGCGCCACCGCTTTCGGTGGAGTCAGCCCTCACATATCCAAGAGCAGGTATTGGCAAATTTGGGTTTTTCCATTTTTTTGTAGGCTGGGATCTCTCATGGAAGCTTAAAAATACATGCACACAGCAGAAGAAAAAGAGGCAGACAATGTTACAGAGGCCAGACTTTGAGCTAGGACCAAAAATTCAAAGCCTGGTGGAAAGTAAATTGTTTTAAAATCTTGGTTTAAAAGGTTTCCCTTGAAGCCACCTTTGCAGCATCCTGATTTTGTGGCATGCAGCTTCAGCCTGACCTTTTCTCTTGCTTGGCTTAGAGTCAGGTTTGCCAAGGGAGCATTTGCCTTGCAGCCACTCATGTTTGTTCTGAGCCACTCATCAGCTCCTGGGCAGTGGCTGCAGTCGGCTGATTGTCTGCCCAAGGACAGCAGCATCCACTTGCCTTAACGCTTCTCGGGAGCTCTGGCCAAGTTTCCCACAGAGCAGTGTTTCAAAGGAGACCCAGGCTCCGAGGCTCTCATCAGCCTGTTGTATTTTTGCACCAGTGGCCAATGCACTGCCAAGCAAAGCAGCTCCCCAGCTGTTATTCATGTGTTCTGAGGGAGCAGCAGATGCTCCCGCTCACCTTACTGGGAACTGAAGGCACCATCCACCAAAAGAAAGCTTTACAGATGTGACACAGCCTCTCTCCAGGAAAATCCAAAGCTGTCTGGTCACAGTTAGAGGAGATTCACAGCACACCACAGCACAACCAAGTCAGACCCCATTTTTCACAATGACCTGGGATTAGTCTCCAGTCAAAATTCAAACTGTGACTCTCAGAAGTTATCTCTGCATCTTTGGCTAACTTAGGTGTTTGAGGCCAAGGGCTGCTAGTATCCAATCCATAACACTGATTCTATGCTTGGAACACCTTTTAATGAGTGCAGGGCCTTCAAAACAGCTGTAATTTAGAAATGTGCATCATCATTCGGTGCAGTGTTAAGAAACAGACCCTTTAACCATGAGGTGCCTGTTGAGAAATGGGAAGTTTTGGTTCTGTTTGCATTTTGCTCGTAAGAAGAGCCACTCTGCAGAGTATTGAAATCCCTCCCATGTGCTATTGCCAAGGCTTTAAAAAACACTGCCAGGGCTACTTATTTTTTATATTAAACAACTTGTGTAACCTTGCTGTGGCCAAACTGCATCTTACACTGACTCTGCTGCAGAGGATGACTTGGTCTCCCGGTAAAAAGCCAAACAAGCACAGAGGGCAGGAATATCTTTCTCACAACAAGGGATTCAGAACACAGGATTGATGTGGCAGAAGGAGATGCAGAATCAGCCACAGTATCACTGGATGGGAGTTCCCACCAAGGTTATTTTTTATTCAAAACCCAGAATTAAGCAAGGAAGGCTTCCTGAGGTCAAAGAGGACATGAGTAGTGACTCCTCTGGCCTGAGGGTAAAACATGTGCCATTTGGCGTGAGATGAAATTTGCAGAAAGAGGACTCAGCCTTAGGGACACTGTGCTCACACAGAATGTTAGAAACAGAAAACTTTCCCATTTATCATGTCTGTGGTTGGACTTCCTCAATCCTGTGCTGGTTGGCAGTTTCCAGCTCTTCTGGTGGATTCTCTTAGCAATGTTTTCAGCTCCATTCAACACCTTCCCTTTCTAGATTATTTTACCATTTTGTTCTCCTTATCCCTTCCTCTTAGATTTCCTTTTCACCCTCTGAAAGGCAGCACATTTATCATAACACTCATGTGATTTTTGTTACCACTCTGTTCCCTCTGTGTTGATGCTATTCACACCACCCCGTCTGGGGGCTCAGCCTTCCCAGGTGTCCTCTGCAGGGTCAGGGGGAATAAAGGCACCCCACAAACACCATTCAAACCCCCTTAGACCAGAATTGTCCCTGCATGTGCCTGTCTCTCCCAGCAGTGACTGAAGAAGGGCCTAAAGGCAGCAGACCCTCACCAGAGAGCAACAGGAACAGAGCAGCTCTGTGAAGTACAGCAAGAAACCAAGGGTGACCACAAGATTGGCAGATGCAGCACCCACCTGGCCACAGCACTGTCCCCCAGGCCCTGAGCAGAGCAAGCAGAGATGAGTGATGGCAATGTGCTCATTTGATGGTGCAAACAAATCAAGATCAAGCTTAGCCCTGAAAATCCACTCAGCAGGATGGGGATGGGTGCTGGAAAAACTGTAACCAAAGCCACAGGTGGGTGCTCAGGCTCGGGCTCACAGAGGGGCAATGAGCAGAAGGTGCACGTGGGGAGGCTGCAGGTCAGGGCAGTGAAAACCTGTGTGGTGCTCAGGGCCACAGGAACCAAGCACCACAGTCAGGGCCCCAGAGGCAGGTCCTGTGAGTATCAGCCAGCCTGACTTGCTGTCCCATGTGCTGCAGCAAAGCTTCCTGGGTGGGTGGCACTTGTGCTGGAAGCACCATACACAGCAAACAAGTGCCAGAGCCCAGGAGCATTGCCCTGCTGCTGGGGTTCACCTGGGGGCAGCTGCGTGGTGGCCGTGCCTCATGTTCCCCCAGGTCCTCAGTTGCTGCCTGCACCTGCTGCCTTGATCTCAGCCCTGCCTTGGTGCTACAAACCTGCAGGGGTCACAGGATCGCTGATGTTGGAAATCACCTCAAGGATCAATGAGTCCCACCTGTGCCCAAACACCACCGTGTCACCCAGCCCAGAGCACTGAGTGCCATGTCCAACCACCTCTTAAACACCTCCAGGGATGGGGACTCCACCTCCTCCCTGGACAGCCCCTTCCAATGCCTGACAGCTGCTTCAGTGAAGAAATTCTGGCTGATGTCCAACATGACCACCCCCCCCCGCCCCCGGCACAGCTTGAGGTCGTTTCCTCCTGTCCTGTCCCTGTTCCCTGGGAGCAGAGCCCGACCCCCCTGGCTGCCCCCTCCTGTCAGGAGCTGTGCAGAGCCAGAAGGTCCCCCCTGAGCCTCCTTTTCTCCAGGCTGAGCCCCTTTCCCAGCTCCCTCAGCCCCTCCTGGTGCTCCAGCCCCTTGCCCAGCTGCGTTCCCTGCTCTGGACACGCTGCAGCCCCTCAATGTCTTTCTTGTGCTGAGGGGCCCAGAGGTGCCCCAGGATGTGAGGTGTGGCCCCAGCAGTGCCCAGCCCAGGGGACAGTCACTGCCCTGGCCCTGCTGCCACCCCATGGCTGGCACAGCCCAGGTGCCATTGGCCTCCTGCCCCCCTGGGCACAGCTGGGCTCATGTTCAGCTGGTTGTTCACCAGTGCCCAAAATCACTGGATTCTTGCCTGACCCAGGGAGCTTGGTTATCATCCCAGGGCCTCTCTAATGTTTGGATCTGTGGGACTTCGCACTCGATGACAGTGCTGCTCCCATTTGCTTCACCCTTGCTGCTCCCTAACACAGGACAGAAAAAGAAATGATTTTTGCAATTCTGGAAGTACCAAGCAAAGGTAATTTTCTGGGGGTTTTGTCACCCTGTCCCTGGTTCTGGCATCCACCTGTTCACACGGACACACACACAGCTGCACACATCACCAACACATTTCCACAACGCTGCATGCAATAATGTCAGCCAGGTGGGCGTGAGGGTAGGAGCCAGAATCCTGTTTAATGGGAAACAGGAATCCTGGAGGAGTAACTGCACTCCTGGTGGGGCTGAGATTCTCCTGCTGCTCCACCAGGAGAATCACAGTCTAATGATACAACTCATTCTCTCTGCTCACTCTTTTCAGAATTATGTTTTGCTCACAAACCAAAGAACTACTTAATAACATTTCTCTCTTTCTCTTTTTTTTTTTTTTTTTTTTTTTTTTTTTAATTTCCAAACTATTCCNTTTTTTTTTTTTTTTGCAATTCCCAGATACTTCAATAACACAGTCTTAAATTCCTTCATACCTAGATAGGGTGGGTATTAGAAATGAAAGGACTCAGATTCCAGTAAAGCGTTCATTAAATCTGGTCCATCTCAGTTTCCCTCTGAAATGGATAGCAAAAATTACAGGAGCTAAAAGAGCACAGGTGATGGATTATAAAGAGAGGCATTGGCACAGATCATAAACCAACTGAAAATGGTCCTTTCAAACCCTCTCTGAGGAGACTGCCAAGGGAAAACAATCAGACCACTGGTTACCCTTTCCTGACATTTTAAAATGGCTGCTTTGCAGCACTTTCATTGACTTTCTTTTCAGGTGCCATCGCCCCCACTGATTCACAAAGTTGCATTCAATTCAGGGAATGAGGTTTGGCTGCAAAAAGAGCCACCTCAGAAACAGCTTAGTCACAAGAATTCACAGGAAATAACCACAGGAGGGAACAACCCAATAAAATGTGAAGGAAAACCACATTGCACACTGACTGTGGGTGCACAAAACCATGCAAGTCTCATGCAGTTGCTGTTGGCCACATGGGAGCCTTAACTCCCCTGAGACCATTAACATTTGCATGCACATTTGAGAAAATAAAATTTATTTTTACACAGTTTTAATTACAGACATTTGTTCCATTTTTATGATGAAAATGAGGAAGAACAGAGGAAAGGTTCCTAATATAGATGTTTTCCTATTAAAACTTGTCCCTCAAGATCTTCCATCCTGCCAACTGCTGCTTTTTTAGCAATTAGTCCTAATGATTTTCCTAGCAGTGAAGGAAATCACTTCCAAATGTATACATACAAAAGTGTATGTTCTTAAAATATTTATTAACATTACATTCTGGAAATTATTGTATATAATAAATATATACCAATAATATAATGTGTATAAAAATATGGTATGCAAAATCCCCAGGGGGAAAGGATGAGAGAATTCCTTTCCTTTTTTTTCAGTTCCTAGATTTCACATTTCATAAGATGGATATTAGATAATTATGGCAGAATGTTAAAGAATCTGGTCAAATTCCAACAAGATTCCCATTCATTTCTTTGGGAAATACTAAAAACCACAACTAAGACAGCAAGCAAAGAAACCTGGCATAAAGTGATGGATTTTAGCTAAGACTAAGATTAGCTTTTCAGTAGAATCCAGAAATTAAAATCATGTCATCTAAATGATTGAAAGCAAATTAAAAAGGCAACAGGTAAACATATTTTCTTCCTTTCAGCCCAGTAAGATCAACCATGGGGTGTTTGTTCCAGAACTACGCAAGAGGAAGATGAACCCAGATGTGTCTTTGCTTTTGTGGTCAGCAAAACTCAAGAGAAAATTCCCTTCTCTCTGCAGAGGTGATTTTCCCAGGCTGTACTCCTCCACAGACTCTGAAAATCCCAACATCTGGCTGCAAATTCAGAACACAATGACACAAACTTTCTTGGAAACACTGCCAGACTTTGAGGCTGGCTAAGACAGGACACCACAGTCCAGGAAGTAAAACCCTCTACGGTCAGAAAAGAGAAAGAAAAAGAGAAATGAGGAGGAAGAAAGAGGGAGAAACGGCAGCATAATAAAAGAAATAAAAATAGATTCCCTCCAATTTTATTAAGACACCTGCCTTAAGGTCTCTCCTCGATGCCAGTCTGACAGGGAGGTGTTGGAAGAACACAGCTGGGGAATCACAATCCACATCCTTCTCCCTCAAAGTGTTTTCATTTCCCTGGGACTGCCAGAGGCAGAAGGCTGGACTAGAGGAAGCTCATGTGCAAACAAGTGTGGTGAATCCTGCACTCAGCCAAGTACCCTGACACACAGGCAGGAGAGGAAATAGGCTCGTTTTGCATTATTTTCCCCTTTCCTGTTCATTGTAGCAACTGCAGTGCAGCATCATTAGAACCTGCAGGATGAAGTAGAACACTTCTGTTGATAAAACCTCCAGATCCCCACCAGTATTAGGGTGGGAAATGAAGCCTCTTGGTCCTGCTGTTCCAGAGGGTGTCCTGCCAAGCTGTTCCAGCTTAATGGCTCTGGTTAACTCCATGGAAAAAATGAGAAATACTGAGCAGGAATGACAAGTGGCATTCACAGGGCACTGCCTCCGACTCCAAACACCGCCCCTTTCTAACCCTAACAAACACCTTGACCTTCACAAGTCTACTGGAGTCATCCTGATCCACAGCAGCTAAGTCCTCTTAGGTGCTATTTAAATAGCAACAAAATCCCTTTCTTCACATTTTACATTTATGCCAAGGAAAGAAATCACAGCTGATTGGGGAAAAAAANAAAGAAAGCAAGGACAAGCCATTGGGGAAAAAAAAAAAAAAAAAAAAAAAAGCCAACAAACCAACAAAAACCACATGGAAATATGCTGGGAGTTTCCTCATCCTCAAAACTTGACAATAAACACATCTGAAACACTTTTGATGTTGCTGGGAAGGAAAGAGTGGTTTACTCGAGATTTAAAGAAACATTTCAAATCTGAGCAGAATGAAGAGGGTTTGTAGCCATGGTAACTTCCACAATCATTTATTAGGAAACGATAATATCCCTGAAGACTTGTGACACGATGCAGCAACCATGTCACATTGTGTAGGCCCATGTTATGTCTTGAAAGCCTGAATGACTTGATGTGAGCTGGCATGATGCTATGGATATTTAAAACTTTTCAAGGGAAATTCCAGTTCTAGTGGTAGAATGAGCAGGAAGCAAATTTTCACACGGGGTTGGAAAAGGACACAAGCAAATGACAATCATGTAGAATTCCTTAAAATTTACTTACTTGCAGAGTGATTTCACAGCATGGGAGGTGAAAGATAACACTGTGGCTGCACAGGAAAAAGTTCTTACCCAACATATGGCATCTCCACTGGGACTATGCAGCTCTTGGAGTCAGTAGGCAGCATCTTATTTTTGGTGAATATAAAGACACTATTAACATAAAAACGTAATACAAATTCAAATTTAACCATGGGAAAGAGATTATACTTTGTTTTTTGGTTTTTGTTTTTATTTAGACAGTCACACTTGGAATTTTAGAGTGCTAATTTCAAATAAGAGCATAAAATCTTTATGCTTTGATGTCCTTTTTTCCTACTTTGAATGAAAATTAAGACTTGAAAATAATTCTTAAGCGTGTGATCATGGAAAAAATATCCTTTCTGCCATTATTAGAGCTTCAGACAGTGGATCAGACTGTTCTTTTAATGATCAGACCAGGCACAATATGTGAGATCAGGTGATTGCCAGTTGAAAAAGAGGATAAAATTCAGGACTGATCTGACTCCAGCAGGGGAGGAAGGGGATTCTGTGGGATATTACACCCATGCATTGCAATGATGCTGTATTCCCAAAATAGAATTTGTCACCACATTGTAGCAGGCACTGGCTTGGTGCAGAACACTTTCTCTTCACTTAGTATTTTGTAAGTTGCCTGAGAAATATCAAGAAATGAGAGATCATTTGTAGCCAGTTTACATATTACTGAAATAACGGTGAAAACTAAAAACATTGCTGCAGCACTCTCAGAAGCAGCTTTCTCCCCCAAAATAGAGGTACATCAGTTTTAAAAGGACTGTTTTATAAATGAGCACCAAGAAGGCCCCCTTGAAAACTGTCTTTCTGAGAGGAGTTGTAGAAATTTCTTTCCTAGCAGAAGTTTGACAAACTATATTTAGAAAGGCATTTTGTGTGGAAGAGTCTTGTTCTGGCTCTGAAAGGATAATGATGATTTATTCCTTGGAGGGGTATGACTTTGAGAGTGTGGATCTATCAAATAATGGTTAGGAAAGGTCATCCACTGCAGTCCTGTTGGACTTGGTCCCAAAGACCTGAGTTATAACCATTGTGTCCAGAGACAGTATTCTCTCTGCCCCAGAGACGAGCTCCCTGCCTGTGCAATGTGTTCTCTTCATTGCAAAAAACAGGCTGCAGAGCCAGAGCAGCAGGAAGCCACAAGAAACCTCATTTCTCTTATCTGGACAAGTTGCCTTGCTCCAGGTATTTGTCACCAAAATTCACTTGTGCCGCTTGTGTGTGAGTGTTCAGTGTAGCTCAACCCATATTTGTGCTCTGCACCACCATGGGCTCATGCACAACTGGTTGGAGGGTGCTGAATGAGATAACAGGTCTTTTCTTCTTTCACAAACCTCAGCCACAGTGGTTTCTCTCAGGATCTGCCAGAAAATGTTTAGATCACCCACTGGCAATAGGCTCTGCCTTAACTGTCGAAGCGCATGACCACTCCTAAACTAAAGGCAGATTTCCACTCAATAGACTTTAATAGCTAATATTTGCTTGGAGACCTTTTATCTGCCCTCCACACGCAGGACCTGCTTCCTTCTGGAGATAAATCATAAAGAGATGAGCCATAACTGAGACAGAATGTGTCCATTTCAATTTCTTCTCTTCATCATGAGGAACTGTCTAGAACACACCACATGCTCAGAGACACTGACAGACAGAGATCTGAAACCCAGAAAGATGGAGAGATGCTACTGGCATGGCTTGGGAGCACCTGAAAGACCATCTTGTCCCAACCCCCTGTCATGGGCAGGGACACCTTCCACTGTCCCAGCTTGCTCAGAGCCCCATCCAGCCTGGCCTTGGGCACTGCCAGGGATGGGGCAGCCACAGCTGCTCTGGGCAACCTGTGCCAGGGCCTCCGCACCCTCACAGGGAACAATTCCTTCCTCATATCCAATCTAACCCTGCTCTCTGTCAGTGTGAAGCCATTGCCCCTTGTCCTGTCACTCCAGGCCCTTGGCAAGAGTCTCTCTCCATCTTTCCTGTGGGCTCCCTTCAGGCACTGCAAGGCCACACTGAGGTCACCCCAAAGCCTTCTCTTCTCCAGGCTGAGCAATCCCAGTTCCCTCAGCCTTTCCTCCCAGCAGAGCTGCTGCATCCCTCTGCTCCCCTTGGTGTCCCTGCTCTGGACTGGCTCCAGCAGCTCCTTGTCCTTCCTGTGCTGGGACCCCAGGGCTGGATGCAGCCCTGCAGTGGGGGGCTCAGCAGAGTGGGGCAGAGGGGCAGAATCACCTCCGTCCATCTGCTAAATCCTCACCTAATGTGAACTGAATCAACTCCCTCATCTGACTGCAGCACTGTTCCACTATTTTAAAACCAATAAAAATTTATTCTACTTTATTTTGTTTGATCTGGTTTGCAACAAATAAACCAGTTAAGTTTTATGATATGCCCTTTGAGATGTTATTTTTCTTTGGAATCTAAATTTTAAATAAATCAGTCTCTGGTCCCACCAAGGACAAATATTTTAAAAGTGCTGCCAGCCATGCCTTTTAGCCTGCTGTCTCCCATTTATAATTATTGATGTTGGCATTAGACCAAGAACCTTTTTCTTGGTGTATCAATAGAGCTGTGTTTAATTTGACATTTTACTTGCTGAATAAAAAACTGGTCTCAGTCATGGCATCAGTTTCAGTGAGTGCTTTCAAGCAACAGAATCCATCATTTCTGTGTTTTAACAGCATTTTCTTTCCCTGATGTCATTTAGAAAATCATTCAGTAATTCTCCACTAAATGATACCCAGGAAGCAGGAGGTTATTTGCAACAGATCACATCAGGCTGAAAGGCTGTGTCAGGTGTATGAAGCAAATCTCCTGGCACACTTTTATCAGTGAGCTCAAGAGAAACTCCCTGTGCAGGGGAGTGCTGTCCATGTAGGAAACGATACCCTCCTGACCTTCAAACATTTTGGCATTTTGGCCTCATAGCCCCACTCTCTTCTCTTGGGCCTGCTCCACACCAGGCTGCACCATGAATTGCTGAGCCCCTAGGAGAATTAGGGTCTGAGTCTTGTTCTTATCTGAATGCACACCTTAAGGTGTGAATGGGATGGGGTAAGTGCCTGGTTTTGTCTCATGTCTGGTGATGCAGTCTCTCTGCCACAGCCACCTTCAGGACGTGAATTATTCGCTGGAAATAGTAAGACTGGCACTCAATAAAAACCTGTCAGCTTTCCAGGTCCCATTCAGATGCTAACATTAGCTTTCATCTTTCAGGTAATACATATTCAAATTCATTTGCTCGCCTGTTATTTGGGAAAGGAACTACAGGTCACATTAAAGTTAATTTATGAAATCACTTAAGTGAAACCCCACACCTGCCTTTACCTTTTGCCTCTGCAGAACATTAGCAGGCTGTATCACGTATCACTGCAAATGTTTTTCATCAGAGCCAGCAGCAAAGGTGACTAAAGTGAAGCACAACAGCTGGATTTGAGAAAAGCAAGTCTTGGTCAACTTAATTGCAAAGGCTGTCGAAGCTGGGCTTGGCCATCTCAACACGAGCTCCCAAGTGGTGGTGTGTGCATCTGCATGTTAGAGCCCTGCTTTGAAGTGACTGCCATGCCTCATCACATCAAATATTGAAGAAACATGATCAGCTTGTGCTGCAGCATGGCACTACCACTGAACTAACCAATTCCTTCTGTCACCTGCCTGTATTAAAATCAGGAGGCTGGAAATGTGGGCAGTGTTTCTCTAAGATAAGAACCATGACTTACCTGAAGTTCGCATGATCACGTTCAGTCAACATGTAAGGAAACATAAACGGGGTCCTGTGACCACAGAGACCTGCCCACTCTCATGGTTGCTGCACATGTAGTGAAAAGTCAGAAATGTCCTCAGAAAAAAAAGGCTGTCAAAATAGAACAGAAAATTTGCTCTGCTTTTCCTCAGCGTAGCTTTCATGTTTCCATTAAGTGGGTAGACAAGCAAGTACTGACAGTTTGCAAGTGTTTGTAACTTCCCTTTCTGTTTCTAAATTTGCTGAGGAAAATTTGTCACTTTCCCCCTTTTCAGATTTTTACCTCCAGCTTTGGCAAGTTTAAAGTGTAGAATTTTATTTTTTCCCCTTCATTCAAGGGAGTTCCAGATATAGATGGGATTTCATGCTTCTTCTTTTAATAGAGGGTGGACAGTTACTACTCATGAAGGAGGTTGGGATCATTTCTACAATATTGAATATGGCAAATCTATCAGCAAAATGACCTGCACACTCCTCTTGTTCCTCATGTCCAGCCTGACCCCCTCCTGGCACAGCTTGAGGCCGTTTCCTCCTGTCCTGTCCCTGTTCCCTGGGAGCAGAGCCCGACCCCCCCGGCTGCCCCCTCCTGTCAGGAGCTGTGCAGAGCCAGAAGGTCCCCCCTGAGCCTCCTTTTCTCCAGGCTGAGCCCCTTTCCCAGCTCCCTCAGCCCCTCCTGGTGCTCCAGCCCCTTGCCCAGCTGCGTTCCCTGCTCTGGACACGCTGCAGCCCCTCAATGTCTTTCTTGTGCTGAGGGGCCCAGAGGTGCCCCAGGATGTGAGGTGTGGCCCCAGCAGTGCCCAGCCCAGGGGACAGTCACTGCCCTGGCCCTGCTGCCACCCCATGGCTGGCACAGCCCAGGTGCCATTGGCCTCCTGCCCCCCTGGGCACAGCTGGGCTCATGTCCAGCCGCTGTCCCCAGCACCCCCGGGGCCTTTCCCAGCTTTGCAGCCCCTCTGCCCCAGCCTGCAGCTGCAGGGGGTTGCTGTGACCCAAGGCAGGACCGGGCCCTTGGCCCTGCTGACCCTCAGCCCACTGGCCTGGGCCCATGGATCCAGCCTGTAAATGTCAAAATAAATTTACACCTGATGATGACACTGCTGGTAGTGACCAAAAGCCCAACATGCTGAGCCTTTCAGAAGCAGAAAGGTCACCACTAACCTGTTCCATATGTGAAATATCTCTGAGTTACCTTTTGGCCTCCAAACTGTCACTTGATCTCCCATGGCAAAATGACATGAAATGACCTGTGGTGCTTTGTGCTGCCTCATCCTAAAAGAATTCTGAGAACAAATACATGACTGAGAAAGGCTCATGTGTCATCTCAGATCCACTGCCACAGGCTCAGTGTCTCCTACCCACCCTGCTCACTAATTCTAAACAGAGAAGAAAAGAAATTTGGAAGGTAGAATTCCTCCTTTGGTACTTCCTTAGCAAGTACAGACTGCTTGCTGTTCAGAAGGCAAATACAACTTTGAGGTTCCCTAATTTCTGGCCAGTTTTCTATTTCTTGATGCAAATTTGAATGTATTCTGAGTGAATTTTAAAAGGTTGTCCAGCCTGGAATGGGCTGCCCAAAGGGGTGGTGGAGTCCCCATCCCCAGAGGTGTTCAAGAAATGACTGGATGTGGCACTCAGTGCTCTGGTTTAATTGGCAAGGTCAGAGGCTGGACTGGATATCTTGGAGGTCTTTTCCAACCTTAATGATTCCGTGATTCTGTGGTTCTATGGAGGTGACCTTAAGGACAGTGCTTTAAAAAAGCCTTATGCCAAAATGCCAAACCAAACCAACAACAACCAAATAACCAACCAAAAACTCCACCCCCAACCCAAAACTCAGGAAAGATAGAAAAGTCTCACTCAGAAAAGTCTCCCTGTAGGGTCACTGGAAGTCTGATACTCTACTTGTCTATGATTAGATCAAACATGATATGATAATAATATATTATACACAAGTTAATCCATAATTGCCTGAGTTTTTCAGACACACATTTTCTCCAAAATTTTCTCCAAGATTTCTTCAGATACACATTTAATTCTGAAAGTCTTTCCTCTCAAGTGCACAAAAGAAGCAGAATGAGAGTAAATCCCCAATGAAAATCTGCCTTCCTCACCCTAGGGTGAAGAGCACTTTGGTACTGAAGCACAGTAGAACTTGCAGCAGAGACAGCACTGCTTTGTCACAGTGCAGCCTGGATGAAACTGGGAGCAGCTCGAGAGGCGATGGCTACAAAGAGGTTGCTCAACAGAGAACTGTTAGAACAAGCTGTTCATATTCTGGAAAAGCAATAGGCAATCTGCCTGCAAGCTACTGATCCATAAAAAGACAAACAATTTTCAGTGGATCTACTTGAAGTGATTTTTTGTTGAATCTCCTTTCCCAGGAGAAGAATTCACCGCGCCTCAACTCCACTCTCCAAACCTTAATTTTCTGAAACATACAGGAAGATTAGTGCCTAGAGGAGAGACCATCTGCTTCCTTTCATCACTAAACTTAAGATGGTTTCCTCCTTGCAGAAGATTGCAGCCCTCAACATCTTGAGACTGTAAGCACTTGTTGCTTAAATGCAAGCAGTCAGGACTCTAACGGGGCATTGATTCCCTTTAAAAGGAGGGAGGGAAGTTGCATCATCAATTATTATCTCACATTATTGCAATCTTATCTCTTTGCTGGCTTCAACAGGCAACCTCAGGCACATGGCCAGCAGTATTCAGTTTCAACCAGGTTTTTGTTTTGTTTTCCTCCTGGAATACCTGGGTGACTCCAGGTATTGAGACACATTTTGAACAGACACACACTGGAACCAGTGGAAACATCCTGTTGGAAGCAAATGTGTCTCTGGTACACATACATATTAATGCTTTTTTATAGGGTCCTAGATGACAAGCTCTTTCCTTTTCATGGGTTTGGCACTGTTGGAATAGTTAATTTACACAAACTCAGGAGTAGGCCTGCTTCTTGAAACTTGATGTTCCCAACTCTCACACTACTTAATTCCTTCTAGAGGAAAAAATGGGGTTTTGCCTCCTTGGAATGTTCCATTTTTAAGGCCAACATGTTTTCTAATGACAGGAAAGGCTTTTAAACATAGTCAAGCAAAAGCTGGAGATGTCCCTCTCACAGGCTGATTTCTGCAGCTGATGATTTGAAGGTGCTCAATGCCTAAAGTTTATGATTGAACCCATGTATCCATGGTCCATTGAAATTTATGATGTCACTATCTGGAATTCACTGCTTCAGCCCAGAAAATCATGTTTCCCTTCTTCTCCATAGCTATCCTGGAGCCACCAAAAACTGTTCTACACTGTTCAAAATCTGGAAAGAGATACCTTTGGCCTACACGTGATGTATTTTTGGCAACTGCTTCAAAATCCATCCAGATCAGTGGACTGGTTGGAGGAAGGGAGAATAATATAACTCCACATGGGCCAGAAAGGTCCACTTACAGTGACCTGATTCTGGGCTAAAGTCTCAGAGGAAAACAAGCATAGCCATATTACATTCCAGTTATTGCTACTAGGCACCCATTTTACAAAGAGAGTTTGGCAACTAATTAAAATTAAAAAAAACAACCTCAAAACCATTCATAAACCAGAATATCAGAGATATTGTTGTATGCTCAGTTGTGTGCTCAGCCTGACTGCAGGTTCCTTTCTCCACACTCAGCTGGACACTCTGAGAATGATGAGACTCTCTATTTTTATGACTCTCCCATGTGTTTTACACCTCTTTCACCGAGGAATAAGAACGCCAAAGGTCAGTCATTCCAGACGATTTCCTATAAAGGTGTTATCTGACTGTGTTGCCTCTTCCTAATTACTTTTTATATCCTCTACCCATGCAGATCTTCCTTTCAATGGCATCCCTGGACTCTCACAGAGCAGAGGACAATATCCCTCAGCCTCTTCTTTCTTGTCTGCCTTTCTCATCATGTCCCCACATTTTGCACCCTTACCTATTTATCTCCTGCACCCTTTGGGGTCTGTAATACCTCTTCTTACTTACAGATTATTAATGTTTTGGCTACTTATCTCCCAGGATTATTCAGTACCTTCCTTCTCCAGCCCATGGCTGCCCCTGGAATTTCAGCCTCACAGAGGAAGCCAAATAAAAAAGCAGGCGTGTTGTCTTTGCCAAGAGACACTTCTGCAGAGACCATTTGGAGGGTCCTGCTGTCCCACAGAACTTAAATTGGGACCTTTCAGCAGCTCATGATTTTACTTGAAAGAGAAGGGAAAAAAAAAAAATTGGAACTGTTGAGAGAAGTTTCCCAAGTGAAACTTAAGTCTCAGAAGGCAAGGAAAGAAGGTTCTTTTTTAAAACATCAACTGCTATAAACTATAGCAGTATAAACTGCTGCTCTGGAATTGGGATAAATTTAGTATGGATTCATCACTGAGAAGTAACTTCTCCTGGTATGTGAGCTATCTGGGAGCTTTTGAAGCTGTCTTCACTGGGCTCTACAGAGGGGTAAACAGGCTGGCATGTATCTCACTGTATACATGCTCTTGTATGGGAAAATCCAGTTTAATCCCTGGAATTTCAGCTTTCCTTGTTCAGTTCTTAGCCAGGCAGCTGCTTTTAGGGAAATCTTTTATCTTCAAGCAAGACAGGGAGCAAACAGCATGGACTTCCTGTGACCAGAAGCAAAATTTCTACCGCAAACACTGACTGTTTTGAGCACTTTCAAACACCTCATTTGTGCTAAAGAGTGTCATGGGAGCAAAGGGCAGTGGGCAAGAGAGAAAGGAATCAGAAATTAGAGAGCTAATTGGGGGTCTTATAATAACTAATAATAACAGAAGTCATTCCATTGTTTTTGAGTTTGAAGACCCCACGCAAAATACAAAATACATTTACTTTGGCAGATCAGCTCAGTGAGCCAAGAACTTTACATTTGCAATATTTGTGTTCCATCTTCCAGTGCTCTGCTGGCTGTCAAAGCAATGCACATTTCATGGAGCATGAAGAGAATCACTGGAGAGAAAGGGGAAAGAGCCACTGAGGTCACTGATCCCGCAGCTGATGTGAGGGCAGATTTTGGGGTTGTCAGGTCAAGTTTTCTTCATGTGGTGAGCGGTTCAATCTCTTTGGCCTGGAATCTTCTCCCACTCACCTGATGTGAACTGAAGGGACTTATCTGAAGGCCAGCACTTAAACTTCTCAAAGTGTGACAAATAAAAAGTCCTTACTTTGTGCATTTATTTGCACTTTGATTAAATGCAGCTTCGTGGTCTTTCACGCCCATCTTGCATTTGCATATCATTAGATAAGTGTTGGGGTGGAGAACAGTCAGTTTAAAATTTAAATCCTGTGTGAAGAAAAAAAAAAAATAAACAAAAAACCAAAAAACGAATTGCTGGGCCACCCTAACCACCAGGTATTAGTAGGGAACCACTATCATTCAATTGAAGTTTCACAGCCAGAGGTGGAAAGATTATTTTCCTAAACATCTGAGTAAATAAAGAACAATTCACAGACACAGAGAAACTTCGTGGGATACAATAATCTGGAAATTTAATCAGATTTTATATATATATATATATATATTTTAAGAAGAAAGGAGAAGTAATTGCAACCAAAAGAAAATTTTGAAGGACATTAAGAAGGATGAGGGCAGAACATCTTGCCAAATTTACCAGAGCTCAAAGACAAGGTTTTTGGGAAAGCTGGAGCTTTGGAAGATGGGAGTACCTGCATAAAAAAATGTTCACTATCAGAGCTCTGCCCTAATAGTGCCAGGCTTTTTTAATCTTAAACTACCTAAGGGAAGGAGATGCAACCATACCATTTTATCTTAATTTATGTATAGTAAAGGCATTTCTGTGCTGCATTTTGTGATCAAGATAACTCTTCTGACCTGTTGCAGCTCCAAATAACATGAGATCCAAACTGGATCAATGCTACTGAAAGAAAATTTTATTATTTTCCTGAGTTATGTTCTGTGGTATCCGAGATATTGAAATGAAATTTCAAGTACTGATAGAAACCCAAACCTCCATTAAGCTTTTCTGGCAATAGAGAAACAAACACGAGGTCTGTAGTACCAGGCTGAAGCACAACAGAGCTGTTACCTCAGTAGGGCTGGTATTTTTTAAAATCCTATTTATTCTTAACTCTCCCACAAGTAGCAGCTGTTCCATACTTTTCTGCCTTGTATGACTGAATTGACAAACACCCTTTGAGATATGGGTTCTAATTCCGGGTGCATCTGGAAAGGAATGATGCCATTCCCAGAATGGGGATCAGAAATATAAAACTACTCTCCTCATAGATTATTCTTCGTATTTCCACATCACTCCTCCTGCACAGGGTTGTGTTCAGTGCAGGACCTGTTTTTCCACAGCTTCCAGTGGGTTGCTGGAGGTGTTTTGGGAGTACAAGGACAGAGAAGATCTCACAAACAGACTGATGGGGATCCTGGATGGGAGCCACGAAAAGCTGACCACACACATCAGACCACATCATCTTCCACACTGGAATAAATCCACACTTTATTTACTCTCTGTTTCTGTCTTGATCACCAGTGTGGTCTTCTCAGCCTTTAACTCCCTGGAAAATGGGAGGCATCCAATGGATTTTGAGCAAAAATCGACCTAGTGGAAAAAATTAGAACAATGTTCTTCTGGATAACATGGTTTAGGTGACTGGGGACCTCTCATCCTGAGCAGTAAAGCTCTGTTTCACCTTCTTTTCTGGTTTCTATGACACTTACAACAAATAATATTTTTCAGGTGTAGCCATAATTTCATATATATTCTTTTCATGGCACTCTTTGTCATTTCAGCTAGGAAAAAAACTGCTGACTTATAAAACATTCCAGTTTGAGCTTTCGAAATTTCCAATTATTTCCATTAAGTATTTTTATTTCTGTTCTAAATTTTGGACAAAATACAAGGGGGGGAAATAGAAAAAAAAGAGAAATAGAAAAAATAGAAATTCCTACTTCTCAATTTTTTTAAAGTGTTGGCAAGAGTGACCATCTATAAACTGCTATTATGCATCAAATTACATCAGGAGAAAGCCAAAAGTCTTCCTGAAAACAGTGTGTGGTTTAAGTCCCACACATTGTGGTGTCCCTCACAATCATAAATTCATGTTGGAACAGAGCTGAGGTCTTTACACTATTTCTAACCTCGTTTGAAAAGTGGTTACACTGGTAATGTGGCCCTTGAGTGAAGCTGATTTATTGATATTTCTTTCAGAAATGTCACAAAAACTGCTCCCAGTGCCAAGGATACCTGAGACTAAAGATTGATGAAAATTTCCTGTACATCCCGCAGCTTTTTCACTTGAGTTGTTACCATCAGAATCCCATTTAGTGTTGTTACTCTCACCTTAGCCAGGCCTTTTACTGAAAGGAAAAGGCTGATGAAGCTGATTCACCCCGGGAAAGAAAGACAGCACTGTGCTGGCACCAGCCTGCTAAAATTCCCTGGGATCAGTGGCCATGGAGTCAACTGGCCATGGAACCCTGGTGGGTGCAAATGCTCCTTCTTTCCCCTTCCCTTGCATGCTGGTTTTGGGTGAGCAGCAGAGACACATTCCCAGCACAAAGCAGACAGGATAACAATGAAGAAGCAGAAATGGGGAATGATTTTCACTTTGCCCCATCCTTCTATCCTGAGAGGTTCAAGCTCCAACACCAAGGGGTGTTTTCACCGGCTGGACTTGAGAACTCTCTTTGGGAGGTTCATTACATGGAAGTTTTGGAGCTTCAGGGTTTGGGGGGTTTTTTTAAGTCATTCCCTCTTCCTTTCTTCCCCACTGTACAACCTTCTTTCCCCAAGCCTTTCACACCTTCCTTACAAGGCCGTTGGCAGCCTATTCCTTCAGGAATTTGGTACATTTATTTGCTGAGATGGATCTTTAGGGCTCACTCCTACTCAGAGAAAGGAGGGTTGTGTAGCCTGGAAACAACTTCCACTTAATCAAAGCACCTTGCTCAGAGTGGACTCGCTGTGCCCAAGGGGGGAACAAGAGAATATTCTTACCTCATTTTCACCTGATTCACCTGCTTATCAGTGATCCCATCTTCCTGGCCTTGAGCCATGGCAAAAGAATTTATTATTATCCCATTTCCCATCCATTCTCTTACATGTGTTTCTGCTTTTCCTTGGACTACATCTCTCCAGAGGATGACTTTCCCCCAGGCCTATCCTCAAACTACAGGCACCATAAAAAAAAAATGAACAGTTTCTACACCAGACCCTTCTAGGCCTGAGTTTCATTTTTTTGGAGGGTGGGTCAGGAGATAGTTAGATTTTATTCTTAGAACCTTCTTATATGGTGAATAAAGTAAGTTGTGAGGAGAAGATTTTATTCCAATTCATACCATTGTGAACACAGAGAATGGCAAAGCTCACCATGGAGTTCTTAAGTGTTCATCTCAGGGGAAGGGAAGTTTTACCAGCAATTCATATGGACAGAGCCAGGGAAGTCAGAGTTTCAGCTGTCACATCTACTCAGCTGCACTAGCCTGGATGGCCAGTTTTAAAAACCACCATTAACTCTTGCCTGTCCCTTTCTTTTTCCTCATCAGCTCTTGTTCATACTCCTCACAGAAAACCTGTTAGACGATCAAAGGTAAAGTGATAAAAGCTGCCTTTTGTGCACTGCATTCTGGTGTATCAAAGTGCTTTAAATAGATCTTGAAAAAAGAAAAAGAAAAAGAAAAAGAAAAAGAAAAAGAAAAAGAAAAAGAAAAAGAAAAAGAAAAAGAAAAAGAAAAAGAAAAAGAAAAAGAAAAAGAAAAAGAAAAAGAGAAAAAAGAAAAATAAATTATTTTATATTAGAGTTTTTTCTTCTAGAATCTCAAATCTTGCCTAGCAAAACCCCAATTTAAGTTAGGAAAAGCTGGGACAGCTATGAACTCTTGGACTCATTCTCTTCATAGTTATTTGTACTTTTAAGGTTTACAGGATGGCCTTTATATGTGGCAATTTCCAAATGAGGCTGAACAGAGAATGCCAGTTTGGGAAAACAGGCTGGAGAAAGCTACTGAGAAAAATATGTCCCTCAGCATTTAAAGATCTTTACTCTTCACTCTATGTGTGCCTAACAGATACATGCTGGGAGAAGCCTGTTTTTTTGTCACATTAATGAAGCACAAAATGAATGGAAAAATCAGGCAAAGACAAAGCAACCCAGAAACTCCCCTGGGTGTGGTGCTGAGCCCAGGAATTCGCCACCTGCATGGCCAAGCAGTGCTAGTGTGGCCCAGGGATGCTGGACAGAGGATGGAGAATGGCATTGGGAAGGCTCTAAAAGGAGAATTTTGTTCTCTAGAGCATCACTCTCATGTGTAATGCAGAGCACAGGCAATAATTTCTGTGACCAGATAGGAAAGGGTTTGCTCTTCCACTGTCAGCCTGACCTCTGCAGTCAATGAGAGAAAGAGGTGGAAGAAACTTGTCCAGCAAAAGCTGTGGCTGCCCCATCCCTGGCAGTGTCCAAGGCCAGGCTGGATGGGGCTCTGAGCAACCTGGGATAGTGGAAGGTGCCCCTGCCCATGGCAGGAGGGTGGAACAAGATGGGCTTTAAGGTCCCCTCCAACCCAAACCATTCCATGATTCTGTGAAACCCATGGAATGTCAGGATAAGGAATTCTAGCAACCAGGTGGTTTGGTGAGAATTCTGCCCTGACAGATGGAACTTTTTCCCCCCCCAGTCTTATTTGTGACTCTCTGCTGAGGTGCTTACACGGATCCCTTGGCTCCATGCTGCTGCAGTGAGTTGTCCTGTTTCAATGACTCCAAATGATTGGTTATCCTCCACACTGGTTGGTAACCTCCACGCAGCTGAGGGGCGATAGCTGTGCTCCATTTATCAAATAGTCCTTAGCCAATACATAAACTGCACTGAGGCTGCTGCCACCCCTCCAGCTCCCCAAAGGCTGCTCATTCCTCACTCTCTGACACTTCTCCCTGCTGGAGCATTAGAATCCCTGTTCAGATGTGCTGCAGGATGGCCTGTGGCAGAGAAAGGAGCACTCTGCTGTGCTTCCTAAGCTGGAAGGGAAGCAATCACTCCCGCTCCATTAGCTGCTGGAGCACACATCTGTTCCCAGCTTCCACACTGGCATCCACCTCACCGATGGGGGCAGACCCCAGAGTGAGCAGAGGAAAGTTTATTCCTGCTGTCTACCCCTTCTTCTTCCCAAAAGCTGCTCTGAGCTTTATGCTTTAAGGACAGAAACTGAGGGCCCTTGATTCAGACTCAGCATGGTTCAGTAAGGTCACAGAATCACAAAATACTTTGGGCTGGAAGGGACCTTAAAGATCATCTCATTCCAGCCCCCTGGCCTGGGCAGGGACACCTTCCACCATCCCAGCTGCTCGAGATCCTTATTCCCTCCTTTCCCTGGCTGACAGAGAGGGGAATAAGGGGACATTCTCCCTGGAGGACCCCTCAGCAGCAGCAGCACTGATCCTGGCGCTGCCAGAGACCAGATTTTGGCCAGTGAGGTGCACAAAGCTCCCACAAAGCTCGGCCACATTTCCCCCAACACATTAACTTAGCCTGGCTCAAACCAGCAGGTTCAACTCTGGCCTGAAAGGCACTTTTAAACCCAGCAGCACACAAGCACAGAGCTCCTCTGCCTTGGCTTTGTGGGTGAGGCAGGTTCAGGGCCTGGGTGAAAGACTTTGCTCCACCTGAAAGTCAGGCAGGATGCTGTTAATCTCTGTGGCTAGAAAGATTACCCTGACCCTGTCTAGCATCAATTCAGGATTTTCTTCCTTTTCCTTCTTCAAATTACATAAGTGGGGAGCCCCTCAGAGGCACAAAAGAGGGGCTGTGGTGGCAGCTGCTGCTACCTAGGAGGGAAGGAAAAGGGAGCAGTGAGTGGAAAGGGACTGTCTCCACCAGAGTGGTTTTGCTGCAAGTAAAGGCTCTCCAGCTGGGGCTGCGTGGGAGGGAGCAGAGATTGTGCCAGCAAGCAGAAAGGTGGAGGATTTGTCGTGATGTGGTTATGTTGTTTTTTTTTAAAAAACACAAGCTAATTTTTTTTCTCCCATGTCCCCTTCCTCATGCAGAGCTCTTGAAGGCAGGAGTTCACAGCTCTTCAGACAGACTAGGCAGACAGGGCTTGTACCAACAAACCTCAAGCATTTTAAACCAACAGCAAAGAACCCAACTAAAAGTATCACCTCCCTATCACCAACAAAACATTTTTGGTTGTTATCAGACTTCTCATCCTACAGCAGCTCCCGTGTCCCATCCTTGTGTCCCACAGAGCCAAGTGTGTGTGGGTCCACACGTAGAGACAGCAAAATGACAGCTGAGAGCCTCTAAAAGTTGTGAAAATCCAACATGATTCCAAGGCGATTTTTTTTTATGGGGGGGAAGAATAATAAAAATACCCCAAACAAATCAAACTCTTTGTGCTTCTTTCCCACCCTCAGTTTGTCTGCACTCAATGAGCAGGGGGAGAGCAGCCCTCTCACAGCACATCATTAATATCTTCTGCCAGGCAAAAAATGCTCCCAGCCCTGCCCCAGCCTCACATCCCCAGTGCAGTTGATGTGCTGAGAGGCACTGTTTTGCCCTAGTAATCTTGTTTACACACGTTTCTGCTGCATTTTGTTTTCTGCATGCCTGTGCTGTAATCCCATTTGCCAGCCTGAAAGGTAAAATAAAAAAATAAAAAAAAAACCCCAACAAAATAGAACGAGCTACCAAGAACAAAAAAGAAAAGGCAGGAGGCTCGCAGGAATGCCCTTGTTCATCTCACGTAGGCAGGAATGTGCTTTTGCACCGCTGCCACGTGAGGAATGGCACCTCTGTGCTCAGTGTTCCCCGAGTCCTGCCTGAATTCCCGGCAGGGCAGCGCAAGGCACGGGGATTTGCGGGCGCTGCATTCCGATTAATTGTGTTTTCCTGCTGCCTGTGCAGCGGGAATGCCGGAGCTCCGGGGGCAGAGGATCCCACGTGCCTGCCGTATGTAGTGCACCGTATGCCTGCAGCTGCCCTCCTCTAGTCCCATCTGTTGGAGATTGATGTTGGTTTTGCTCATCTTGCCTCCTGAAAACCCAGCAATACTAATGAATGAACTCGGTGTGCAGCGAGAGCGCTGGCAGCCGATTCAGGCTGATGGCAGGCACAGGCTCGGCAGGGTTCCTCTGCTGCAAACACACTCGCAAGGCCATGGGAATGGATCCTGGCATTAAAAGTCCTGTCCTAGACAGGTTTTGCACCACGTTCACCTCGGTGGATTTCAGTCCATCACCTTTCTTGTCATTAGGAGGCTTCTGTTGTGTTTCCTGACTACCTTGGACCTTTTTTCCTGTAACTACAGGCACCAAGAAAGCCCAAACACAGAGCTAGCAGCTGGTTAAGGACAGTCAACTTCTAAGCAAAAACCCCTTTTCAGGTTGAAGATATTTTTATCTAAATTGAATCTTTTACTGCAAATTAAAAGCTGATAAAATGACCAAAATTATTTGATTAGCCTAGTGCAAAACTCAAGCTTATTAAACCATGAACTTGCTTCCTATCCTCTAATAATGACAAGGAGAAGCTGGAAAGGAATTAATGAGCATGCTCTTGGCAAAACAGCAGCAGCAGCACACCTAAATGAAAGGAGATGTCCTATAAACAGAAACCCTCATTATAAGCCAGCCCCAGATGTTTGTTTACAGGAACATACCCTGTTTCTGATTGGAGATGTCTAATTGTGTGTACTATGCCTCCAAGATGTAAGAGGAATTAGGAGTGTAGGTAAGCCAGAGAAGTCACCTGTCCCCATCACCACTGTCACCACTCACAATCCTCAGGCTTCCCTTTGGAGGACCTATTGCCCATTCCCTGTGGCAAATATCCCACAGCTTGAGTTGCTTCAGCCTTCATTCTATTTAGATGGGACACTTTGCAATTTGTACTATTTTAAATCCTCAACAGAGGCTTGGCAAACAGCATCAGACAAGAACAAGAAACATCCTTCCCTCTTTGCTTTGTAAATAGCTGCATTTGATGGGGTCTTACTTGCAGCAAGGACGTGTTCCCAATACACTGAAAGTGATAGAAAATTTCCCACTGACTTCACTAAACCTTTGAGACCCAAAGGAATATTACAGCAGTAAAAAGCCAGCATTGTACAATGGCCTCGAGTTTCTCCTGGCAGTGAATGTCTTTTAACAAACATGCCCCGAAAAAGCTGAATCTCCCCAAAGCAGGAGAGACATTGAATGGTTTTGTGTCCTTGCTCTGAGGGACTTTAATGTCCACAAATGCTCAGAGCACTCAGAATTTTGATAAGTTCACTCTAAGATCAAAGCCTGTTTCCAGAGACACAGAAATCTCCTCATTAAAGCCGCAGTCCTGAATCCATTTGGGCATCTGCTCACGTCAGTCAGGACTATGCCTCAGCACAGAACTGAGCACCTCACTGGATCTATCCAGCAAAAGAAAATCAAAGAAGTTGGAAGGAACTGGAAGATCCATGTAACAAGGATAAAGTCCTCCAGTTAAAGGCCTAAGGCTTTCATCAGCCCACAGATCTCCCAGGTCATGGTACTCTGTTCCTTAGCAGAGAGGGTTAAAAACAACACAACAAATTCCTTTAAAAAGTTTGTGCTTCATATAAACAATTTTCATTTAAATGCAGATAAACTCTGAGGTGTTCAGTGAACAAAAAGCAGAAGAGCTTCACTAATGTCAAGGTTCATGCCAGCTGAGAATCTGCCTTAAGGACTCTAACAAGGCAGGGCCGGGTCCTACAGCATCCAGTTCCAAGAGCAGCACAGTGAAGTCCTGACCTCACACAAACTTCTTTGCTGAAATGGGTGACACTCCACTGATTCATGTAGTATCAGTTCTAAATTTAGCCATGGATGAGAACTGAAAAAAAGAACAGAAACATTTATGGAGCAGGAAAATCTACCTTTCAAGTCCAAACAGGCTTATGAAGAATTATCCCTGAGCCAAGCTTACCACTCGCTGGTAATTTTTTCACCATCTCACATCCCACATCAGAAGAATTTCAGGCTGTGACAGACAGATACAGAAATAGATATAAACACAAATTAACACATTTAAAATTATCAGACACTGTTATTCAGAAACTGTTATCACTGCCACGTACTTGTGATATGGTTCTGCAGAATGGGGACATTATTTTATTGAGTTATAGGTGGGGAAAAGGCATAAAGAATACAGGCAATGCACATATTTGAAAGAGCAATATAAACATAAACAGAAAAAATGTTCAAGTCAAAGTCACATGAAAAATTAGACTAATCTTCAAATCCATTCTAGACTTGTATGTACAGCATTTTTACACTAAAAGTAGAAATACAAACTCCAGAGATGCAGCACATCTCAAGAATACAAAATAAATAAACAAAGATGAGTGCCAGTAAAAGAAAGACAACAAACACTGGAATCTTCTTCCAGAATGATGAGAAAGTTTGATATGTAAGAACCACGGGAGAAGATGCCAAATCTATGACAAGAACTCAATTTATTTCCAAACAAAAGCTCAAATAATAAGTCTTGTGCCTGGAAGTGAGCCCAAAGCATTTAAACTTTTCTCCCTCCTGTTGTGGAGCTGAACAATTCCTCTGTGAGAGAAACCTTGGAGCAGACCAGTGTTCCAGCAATCCCAGTGAGGAAATCTAATTCTGGGGATGATGGGGACATCACAGTCATTTATCCAGAAGGAAGTGTTTCAGCAGCTTCCAACCCAAGATGACTTGAGAGCAAGGAATAGGCTGGTTTGATGTCAGACTCTGCAGCAGTGTCTTCCTAATGGTCAGTGTCTGCAGGAGGAAAGCAAGCAGGAGACTGTCATGCAAAAAGCTGCAGTAAGTAATGGGGAAAAACCATTAGGCTCCACACTGGATACACAATTATGGCTCAGAACAAAGTGGAAGGTGTCCTTTGCCATGGCAGGGGGTTGGAACTAGAGGATCTTTAAGGTCCCTTCCAGCCCAGGCCATTCTAGGATTCTCTGATTCTCTGAAAGGTTCACCATTATTTCACTTTCCTTTCAAGAGTGTTGCAATGAACTGAGTGACACCGAGCACCATCAGCGCTTTTCCTGCTGGAAGTTTGTCCTTCATCAATTTTGTTTGCATAACCAAATATCCCAGAGAAAAAAAAACAGCCCCTGTTTCCACTCCCACAATCCTTGCAAATTAGATTTTTATGGTAGATTTTTCCTCTCCAGAAAAATAGGTCACTTCCCCTGCAGTAATGCACACGATGTGAGGCCCACGTTTCTGCCTGGAATGAGCACACATGGAATGCCAGTGCCCCTTGGAGCTGGGCATCTGCACATGCCACCGACTTCTTCCCCTGGTCAAGTGACTATCTGCAGATTTCCCCTGCCTTCAGAGCTGAAGTGAGGCCTAAATGCTTAAGCCTTTTTCTACTTCCAATCTCCCTCTCTGAAAATATGGACCATAAATATCCTCTCCCAGGAGATTAGCCCTGGAACCTTACTGGGCTTAAAGTTGTGTTCAAACAATGTCCTAATAAAAACAAATAGTAAATAAAGTGCGTTCCAAGGACATCAAACCATGATTACAATGACTTCCATTTTTGTAGAACTTCCAAAATAAGTCTTTCTTTCTCTACGCATTGGAAAATAAAAAAGACTTGGTATACAGGAGTAAGTTAAATAGATGGAAATACAGAAGCAAAAAATAACAGGAGATTGCTTAAGAAGAGTATTTCAAACCAGAAAAGTTATTCCCAAGTAGCTTCCCAGGCAGCCTCTGTAAGGCAAAATAGAAAAGAAAGGAGCAGAAAAAAAGGGATTTTTCAGCTTAGTGGTATCAAAGCAGTTGGTTTCAATGGGGTCTGAAAGGGAGCAAGGAGTACTCTGACCATAACTGCACACCTGAACCACGTGATTTCACACACACACACCCCCCTTAAATCCATCACAATTGAATGGTCACATGAATATTGGTCATTCACACAGTGAATCCTGCGGCGTGGGGACCACACAGCCACCTCCCTGCCTGTCTCACAGGGCTGTTCCCCAGTTTTGATAACGTTTTCCACAGTCTTGAAAGTGAACTTAAGCTCAAAGGTGATTTACATGAAAAAAACCAAAAAACAAAAAACAAAAAACAACAACAACAACAACAACAAGAAATAAAGCAGCAAAGTGACATCTTTTGGGAAGGTTTTGAACTGACTCTGTGTAACATGAAATGAACAGTTCTCCCCACTCCAAACACAAGGGCAGTTTCTGTCAGAAGAGCTCCCCATGTGTTAATCAGCAGTGAAGCCTCAGTGCCAGAGCTGGCACCTTTTGAAGTTAAAGGAAAAGCTCCTGCTGTCTTTATGGTGTCCAGATTCCTGACTGAATTGAAAAACAACAGAACAAGAGGCTTCCTAAGCTCCCAAAAGCTCTCTGAAGATCACTGCCCAGTGATAGAGGAGATGTCAAAGACACTGGGTTAGAAACCTCACGCTGACTGAGCTGGAAATGCTCCCTAAAAGGGCTCCTGATTTTGTTGTGAGTGATCTCAGCATGAAGATCAGCAAATCTGATGGCAGATTTGAGTAGAAAGAGATTCATTAACTCAAAATAAAATATTTGGCTTTTTTTTTTTTTAGTTTTATTTTACCAATTCCACTTTTCCTGCTTTTTTTCCCCTACTGATTTATTTTAGCTAGAATCAAAGTTGAATTTTGTGTGGATTTTTCATGATATTTTCATACTCTCCTCCTTTCTTTTCTCCTTTTGAAAAAAGAAGGAAAGAGAGGGAAAAAAAAAAAAAAGAAGGTTGGAAAATGAAAGGGACTTTACTCATTTAAATTTTGCACAAATAAATTTTTTAGCTGAAGTCAAATTAACTGAAACCGACTTTTTCACGCGAACGTGAAAAATACGAATGCAGCATTTTGACACTCTTTGGTTACATATTTCCTACAGCAGGAACTTCACAATTAAGAATTTTCAGCCAACTTGAAGGCACAAGTATATTAGGAGTCCCTGCAATCTGGCATCCTGAGCCATAATCTTTTTGAGCAGCAGAGCATCCACGCTACAGCAGAGTAGCGCCTGTAATACAAGCGAGGATAACACAGGGCAAGAGATTAATATTCCACATCCCACTGGGCTCTGTTATTTTTATCCTGCTGTTTCCTTCACTCACCATCTCATGACTCACACCCTCCCCACACTGGAATTTCTGCCTCGGTCTCATGGCTTGCTGGTGTGCCAGGGAAGACGTGGGGAGCCATCTGGAGAACACCGCTCCTGCTTGAGCTCCAGGTCGCTCTGGAAAACACAGGGAGGCAGCACAATTTACTGATTTATCATGTACCTGTGATGCCTGAGGTTTTAACTTTTATGTATTTCAAATCCTGCAGTGCCCAGCGTGTAACTCTGGAGTTTCCTGTTCCCTGTTCATTGCTGCTCTCTGTGCTGGGCACACACAACAAAGCCTCTCCAGGGCTGCTCTCCAAGGACACCCAGCCCATCCTGGGCCCAAAATGCATAAACCAAAGAGCCTCTGAGGGGGGCAAGCTGAGGGGAATTACATCATTAACTGCAGCTTTAATTGGAGAATTAACCCTGAGATGCAAATGAACCAAACCTATAAAAGTGTGAAGAACTCGTGACCTCTCAGGGTCCATCTCGGGGCCCATCTGGGCAGCAGACTCTGGCTCCCCAGGGGTACCTTTGAAGGCCTTTTCAATAAATCCCCACCTTTATTCCCTTTATTCCTGTCTGGTCTCTGCTTCTAGGAGGCCTCTTAAGGCATCACCTGCTCTGGCTGTTGAGTCTCTTTAGCAAACTCTCATCAGCACTTGTGAGGGTTGCAGTTCTTCCTTGTTTTTACAGCATTAGTGACTCCACTGGACACAAGTCCAAGTTCCAGACAATCTCATGGAAAGCTGGCACTGCATCAGCCTTTAGTAAAAGCACAGGGCTCAGCCTGTGAGGTGAGAAAGGGCTTGTGAGAGATAGGTGAATATAATTCAAGATGAGTAAAAGGGCTGTTCCTTACTCATTTCTTTGTTATCACCTCAGGGATGTGGTCCTCGATGCCACACTAGGCAGACCATCCAGGATTGATGCTTCCTGAGGCCAAACCACAGTTCCCTGAAGTGGGATGGGAAGGTCACAGGAGGAATTAGATGTTCAAATTCTTACCAATTGCACATATAGCTACCATGATCCCAAAGGAAGAACATCTAAACCACAGTACAGTCTGCCGATGCAGAATCCTGCACTCACACTTCCCTGTGGATTCAGTTCCCCAAGCACCTGGATTCTGGCTTCTCTTTAAAGAAGAAACATGGAATTTGCTAGTTAGGAACCCAAATTCTACCTCCTCCCAGAAATGAGGCTGACCAGAGGAAGCATAATTATTTTCTCTTACCTTCCTGTTGTGTGGGAAGAGCCCTTTCTCAAGAATTGCAATTCCCTCCCTTCCCTGCATCTGAACTTCCATCTCCATCTTCCTGAGGGCATTTTCTAACCAGTCAGAAGCCAAGAGCACAGAAGGTTCACTCTTTATATGAACATGCAAATATTCCCTGGGCTAGAGGGAGTACTTTGAGCAGCAATTGAATACCGTATCACCCTTCAAAAAAATATTGTACCAGAAAAGAACGGCTAAATCTCACTCTAGAAGATGTCTCCTCCTTTTTTGCCCTGCCACTTTCAAAAATGAACTTCACTGAAAGATGCCAGAGAAGCTTTGTTCACAGAATATTTACATTTTGCCAAAAAAAGGTGTTTATCTCGGGAAAGAGGAATAAAATCCCAACTCAGGTATGACAATTCTACTCAGTAGCAAGATTTCCCCTCGTGCAGGTACTGAGGCAATGGGCTCTCCAGGACCTTAGAGTGCATCTAGCAAAAGTAATCCCCTTTTGTGCTGAGAAGGCAGGTAGGAGTCAGCTTGGTTCTGGAGTCAGTTTGGCAGAAGGATCACTCAGGATCCATTGTGTTGTTCCAGCCTTCACAGGCAAACGTAGCAAAGGATGTCAAATAGCCCTTTCTCACAAGCTTTTAGATCCTCTGGCCTCCTGCTTTGCTCCCATCTGGCTCTCCAGGTAACACTGGAAAACATAAAGCATTTTTTATTCCTGTGGATGTTTTCTTCTCCAGATTTGTCCTGGGGAAAACTTCCTACCCGGCCAGATCAACTCAAGTACTTCACATGGACTGCTGATGATGACTCAGAAGGGTCAATGAGCCTTTGGTTGGTGAAACAGCCTCATCCAGCAGAGACTTTGGCGCTCAGAACCCAAACACCAGCTCAAGCCACCCATCACATGCTGTGCCCCCTCCTCTTGTGCCTTCCCAACATAACTGGCTGCCTGGAGCGGGGCAGATGTGCATGACAGAGCAGCAAGGCTGACGGCTGGCACATCCACGCCACATCCAAATGTCAGGTCTCCCCTGAATCCAAAGGGCAGGAGCTTCCCTCAGTCCACCCTCAGTCTAGAAATGTGATTTCAGCACCATGGTCATGCCCTTCCTCTCAGACAATTCCTGCAGCTGGAGGATGATCAATGCAAGAGCCCCAGGAGAGGCTGCGGAGGATGTGATTGCTGACCTGAAATGAAGCCTGTGCACACTGCAGGAGAAGCTTCCACTAAAATCTCTTCCACTGGAGTCAGCACCTCAGGACAACAAATGCTGCTGCAGTTTGAAAGACGATTACCAAAAAAAATAATAAAAAAAACCCTAAAGGGAATTGGAGCAGCCAGAGAAAATCTTGTTAATGCAGCAGCATCCTGCTGTGAGCTTTCTGTTTAACAGAGAGGCCCCTTGGTACTACTGAGTTAAACAAGTTTTTGCTGTCAAACACCTGTCAGCAGTCCTTTAGAGTAAGGTTTGTCCTGAGCTGCAAGCTTCTGTTCTGAACCTGCCTTTGCCTGCAGCTGTTCTAAGTGGACTCTTAAGAATAAAGAGGAACCCTTTCCATATCTTACTTTTCAGCTCTGTCTTGTCACCTGAGGTGCACAAAAGGTCAGGAAAGGACACTAAAATATCCCAAAGAGGGTGCCAAGAGGACAGTGCCAGGGTGCCCAGTGACAGGACAAGGAGCAATGGCCATAAACTAAACACAAGAAGTTTCACCGCAACACAACGAAGAAGTTCCTTCCACTGAGGGTGACAGAGCACTGGAACAGCTGCCCAGGGAGGGTGTGTGGATTTTCCCTCTCTGGAAACATTCCAAACCCACCTGGAAACATTCCAAACCCACCTGGAGACATTCCTGTGTCACCTGCTCTTGGTGACCCTGCCTGGGCAGGGGGGTTGGAATGGATGAGCTCCAGGGGCCCCTTGCAGCCCTAAGGACTTTGTGGAAGCAATCACTCAGAGCAGTCAGGAAATGACTTGCAAAGAGCAGCTCTCCATTCACACAGAGTTGGTCTCTGCACTTCCTCCCACTCCCCACCTCCAAACACAAGGAAAGGAAGATGCAGGGACACTTTTGTAGTCAACTGGAACATGGCATAGAGCGAAGCGAGGGACTTGCTCCATGAACTGGTTTGTTTTTTTTTTTTCTGGAGGATGTTAGGTGCTTGGAAGACACATTTTTCATGGAAATGTTCCTGATTCAATCCAGAGTTCTCTGGCAAAGGTTTCCTCAGTCAGATGGGAGATGAGCTCTTGGCCACCTCTCATAAACAGTAACTTCCAGGAGAGGCTGAGGAGGATGCCTTCCTATAAGCTGGAGCAGGGTGGTTCATTTTACACAAGATTTTTAATATTCCAGAAAAACAAAACAAAACAAAACAAAAAAACCTTGTGTGATTTCCTTGTAGTGATTCAGAAGAAGGAGTTGCAATCCAGAAGGCAAACTAAATACTGAAAACTGTATAATCACTGTAATTTCCATAGAGCAATGATCAAAATTGCCTCATATCTGTACACTGTATTCCCTGGAACTCAGTCTTCATGGCAAATGGATGCCTACCACTGGATAAAAATGTCATCTAGCACTGAAAACAGCAAAGGAGGATGGTAGTTCCTTGCCCAGAGCATCACTGAAAAGCACTTAAAATCACTGATGTAAGATTAAAGCCTTAAAAATAAAACCACATCATTAATGAGCAGGAATTTTGCCTTGACCATGAAGTGTCACCAGTTTCAAGACGAGATCTATATTTGGAACAAGAATTAATGGGAAAAGAATCTGAAAAACCCAAACATCACTACTCGATATTTCAGCATGAGAAACGTGTGAGATATTTCTCCATCTCACTAAGAGTTTCTGTCCTAGGAGGAAAGGCTCGCAGTTTGCTTTTTCAAGAAACTACAAGTCTTGTACTTTCTAGTATTCACTGATTTATGCAAATTTTATACTTATCCTGTCCATGAATTAATGAGTTGCCAATCTTGCTGTATTTTCAGTCAGATCAGCACCAGATGGAGAGCAGACTTGCTTAATAAGGGGTTTTATCAAAAGAGTAATTCAGCAAATATACATCAGAAATCCAGTGTCGATACTGACAAGTCTGACAAACTTCCCTAAGGAACCACCTGATTCTGTGGGGGCTGGGTTCAGTTTTAGGTTCTTGGCAGAGATCAGTGTTCTCTATTTGAACCTTGCTGTCCACAATGTCTGAACTGAGCCCTGAGCTCAGCTATGACTCCCACGAAGTCAGTGGCACCACACCAAGTGTCTTCCACTGCATCGGGGCTGGGACTTACTGCTTCTAAGTCAGACACTGGCAATGACCTGAAGTGCACCCTTTGGCTGCCATGGCAAGGGCTGGATTGACTCTTTTGTCTCCAGCTTAATTAGAGCAGCCTCGATGCCTTCAGCAGTAGGAGAGCAGTCCTTTCTGTGGCACTGCCTTTCCTCTGTTCCTGCTCCTACACAGGCTCTGGGGGCACAGACTTTTTCTCTGTGAACTGGGAACGTAGACCAGGAGAACCTTCCCATCAGAACAACACAGGCTTTACTGAAACAACAGCAGCTCCCCTCATAAAATGCAGCATCAGGTCAGGTTTGCCTATGGCAAAGGCAACTTGAGGCTGGGACGAGGCAGTGTTGAGTCTGCCAGTGTGGGACTGCCACAGGTGCTGCTCGAGCTTGTGGGAGGTGTTGCTCTGACTCATGGAGGCTGCTAGAACTCACAGGGCAGCCTGGTGAGACAGCCTTGCTAATGACTCTGGGGGCTGTACCAAGAACCAGGCCATTCACAAACTGAAAAGGAGCAAAAGATGTTTCAGGAGAGGGCACGGGGGCAGCCACAACTCCTCTGGGCAACTGTGCCAGGACCTCACCGCCCTCAGAGGGAAGAATTTCTTCCAATCTATCCAATTTCTATCCAAACTAAAGCTGCTCTGTGTCAGTGTTGAAGCCATTCCCCCTTGTCCTGTCACTACATTTGTAAAAAATCCCTCTCCATCTTTATCCCTTCAGGTACTGAAAGGGATTTATTCCTGTGAAGCCTGCACCTGCTTCAAGAAAGGCTGAATGTCCCCTCTCAGTGAGTGACACACTTGGTGTAATCATGGGAGACCAGGCAAGGCTCTCTGGCAGTTGTGTTCCACTGAGTATCTAAACTTTCTTTGGAAAGATAGAAATGAGACAGAGTAGCCTGCAAATGCTCAATTCATTTACAGTAGCTGGGACAAAAAGGATGTTGAAATCCTTCGGAGAAAGAGGGAAAAGCTGTGTGAACATGCAGCAAAATGGCCAGCTGCATAACGTGTAAGGAAAGATCCTCACATCAGAGGATCAGAGAGATCCAAATGTCTGTCTGTGTTCTGAAAAAGCCTGTTCTGGCTGTTTGTAGTGATGCTGGTTAACAAGAAGCCAGCCCAAATTTAAATCTCAATCAGCCTGCCACTTAACCATCAGTGAGTAGTCAAGAGACCTGGCTGTCACCACTTCAGGTCAGTGCTCATCTTGTTCCACCTCCCTGCCATGGGCAGGGACACCTTCCCCTATCCCAGGTTGCTCAGAGCCCCATCCAGCCTGGCCTTGGACACTGCCAGGGATGGGGCAGCCACAGCTGCTCTGGGCAACCTGTGCCAAGGCCCCCCCACCCTCACAGGGAACAATTCCTTCCTCATATCCAATCTAACCCTGCTCTCTGTCAGTGTGAAGCCATTGCCCCTTGTCCTGTCACTCCAGGCCCTTGGCCAGAGTCTCTCTCCATCTTTCCTGTGGGCTCCCGTCAGGCACTGCAAGGCCACACTGAGGTCACCCCAAAGCCTTCTCTTCTCCAGGCTGAACAATCCCAGTTCCCTCAGCCTTTTTGCATGGATTTTTATCATCCCCATCCTGGACTGATCCCAGGGGTGAGTGCTCTGCAGCTAAGAATGGTAGAGGTTCTTTCATCCCTTATAGGATTTAGTCACTCTTTGTTCAATGCTTATGAAATTTGGTAACAGCTATGACATAATTGCTACAGAGCAGCACCCTCCATGCCACCTGTACTTCACCATGGGTGGTATCAATGGCCCTCAACACCCACAGATGGTAACAGGAATGCAGCACATCAAAAAAATGTTGCTCAACACCTTGCTGAAGTGTTCCCTTTGTGTACAGCAAGTTATGGAGATGGCATCTCTGTCTGCAATGACTTCAGTGCCCTTCCTGATCTCTGAGATGACTTTTAACAATGGGGACTGTCTACCTAGGAAAAAGCCATGTTTGTTCTGCACAGTCCCTGCACAGCCATTCTCCTTTAAAATAACAAAGGTGAAGTTTGGTTTAGCATTCTAAAGTGCTATGCTCTTTGTCACACAGAAATCAGGCCCACCCTTGTTCCAGATGTGATTATCCACAAAGGAGTGTGCAACATTTTGAGTCATCGTAATTAAGAACCACTTTTTTTCTAATTTCTATTCAGCCTACACTTCCAAAGTGTTCTCACATAGGTGAAGCTTTAGGAAACAACCTCTTTCCAATCTCTGGGCATTCTCTACAGAAGAAAACTTGCTCTAAATTCTTGCCTGTAAAACCTGTAGAGTCACAGTACTGTCCCTGTTACATGCACTGCCTTTTCCCCAGACAAATGCAGCAGGAGCAAAATAGGTCAGAATTCTGCAAGAGAAGATGCAAGATGATTCTTAGAACATACATGTGTTGTGATAATGCCCCAGATACACTTCTGTTCCCAAACACCTTTGGATTTTTAACCTAAGGTACAACAAAAGGTAAGGCTCAGTTATTGGGGAATTTGCCTTTTCTTTTTTCTCTTTTCTTTTTTTTTTCTTCTTTTTTTCCTCTGGAAAATACGCTTTTGTAAGGTATTTCTTGCTTTTAGTGTGCTTATAGCATTATTTTGAAAAGCCACTGGGCAGATGGTTCCCAAATGTGAGTTAATAACTTGTAGCTTTTGGGGAAGCTTTTTGAAATCCCTTCATGCAAAATGATTTCACAAACTGCCTACATGCCATTCTTTGGCTGTTTGAACAGACTATTTCAAAATGGTCAAGAGAAAAAATGGCAGATTACTTCCCATTTGTTTTGTAGCAGGCTGCTACATTTATTTTACCATGGTAAAAGAACATCAAGGGAAAATAAAGCACATACAAGACTTCCACTGAGGATTTTTCTAGACCCTGGAAGTCATGGCAGGCTTCAAGGTGAGGGTGTTTGGGCCTCTGCCCCTCTTCTACAGCATTTCTTGCCTTTCAAAACAAGGTTGCTTTTAGAGAGAGAAGCACAGGCTGAGTGTTCAACAACCATGAGTCAGACTTCACAGCATCATAAGGTTAATGTAAAAAAAAAAATCAATCAGATTTCAAACAGGAGATTTCTTCCTGTACATCACTGGTTTGGTAGAGATACTGTGTGCTTTGCATGGTATAAAGTTAAAAGTGTTGTTAAGTGGCTGGTCTGGTGAGCATTTCATCACTGGTTTTGAACACATTTCACCAGAAATCCATCACTGCACCGATGACAACATTCTGCAGCCTTTCTTTACAATGGCAGCACATCTAATGCCTTCTGATCCTCACCCAGATCCGCCTCTGTGTGAACCAGCCAAGCATGACTGCCCTCTCTCCAGGGTGATGCATAACTTTAGCAAACAGAACAGAAAAATAGAGTATTTTCAGTTGGAAAGGCCCAACTGTCTGAGCACTGCTCTCCCAATGTATATTGTGCCCAGCATTCCTCTGTTCCAGGTGCAGAATCCAGCACTTGTTGTTGTTAAATTTCTCCCCATGGCTCACAGCCCATGCTCCAACCCACCAAAACCTCCTGGCCCTGAAGAGAGTCAACAGCACCTCCCAGTTTGGTGTCACCAGCCAATTTCTCGTGGCATGTTCGACTCCTGCCTCCCTCCAGGTTGTTGATAAATAATTGAACAGGACTGGCCCTTGATTTGAGCCCTGAAGAAACAAGGCCCAAGGTATGAAGAACCATCATCTCAGAGCCCCAGGTTGATGGTTAGAGCAAGTGGTACTTTTTCCTCAAGCACAGCAAACCCTCCCACCATAAGGGACCAGGAAATGCCACGTCCTGCAGGGGCCCAGGTTTCGAGGACAAAGGGCAGCTCTGAGAGGTACTTTCTTCTCAGAAATCACACGTTGCTAATATAGATGCACCTGCATTTTCTCTTTAAAACCCACAGCTGCTTCACTGCTCATAGAGAGCCAATATATGAGGGCTACAAGCCACAATTTATATGGCATCGTCGGAAGGGTCTCATCCAGAGAATCTAAGAAATTATAAGAATGGAAACAAAATTGATTGCATTGGCTAGACCACAAGGACAAAGTCTGGCAATCAGAGAGATAAACATGATGGTAAATAACTTTAGAGTTTCATGTTGGCTTATGTCTATGAAATAGGTGGGCATAAAGTGTGGCCACGTGGTCCTTAAGGTCAAGGTATTGGCCTCCCCATGAGTAAATGGGCCCTGCTCTTCTGCAGCTCAGCACTGTGGCTTCTGGGGAAAGTTATCTGGAGCTCACTCCTGCTTTTCAGTTCCAGTCTTAATGTGCCATAGTAGTAATGCTTTGCTTTCCTTCCTGCCCACTCTCAATTCAGTCCAGAAGTCCTACAGCAAATACCACCAGTGAGCATTATGTGTATGGAAATTGGGCAGGGAGGAATCAACCAACTCTTTTGCAGTGTCTCATGCCTTGAAAAACAAGTAAAATTAGATAATTCTCAGCTCCAGGAGGTAAAGGAGCTGCAGACAGTACTGATCCGTTGCAGGTTTCCTAAAGGAGGACTTAAACCCAGTCTATTTAAAGTCCAATAATAAAGATCCATTCTTCTCGTAAACTATTCCCTGGTAAAGCCTTCCCTCTCTTCCTCCTGCCTCTCCAAGCTCACCAGTGCACAGCTTGAACTTTATGAGTTAATATTTACAGACAGGACACATAGTGAAAATTCACATGTAGAAAACAAGAAAGCAAAGAAAGCAAAAAGTGTAATTCAGGTGCCAAACACATCTTGGAGGTGAACAGATGCAATCATCATCAGAGCCAGTAAGGGGAGGAGGGCTTTCTAATTATTTCCCTGAGGGAGAGCAGTCATAAAGTCATTTTTGCAGCATTCATGGAAATATATATTTGAAATATTTCAGAAGCACGCCCTGCACTCTGTTCACTCTGTAGCTGCAGATTAGTCCCACTGAAGTCAACTGGATTCCATTCCAGGAACCCTGCTCAGATAGACTTGAGCTCTGCAGTCGTAGCCTTTGTTTTGCTTGCCTCCTGACAGCCCAAATTAAGCGGAGATCTCTCTCAGCAGTGAGGGAATGCTGACGGCATGTGCTGTGGGCACGGTGTGGAAACAACATCACTTCTTGCCTGGGCTCAGCGTGGCCAAATGGCAGCACGGCGTGTCTTGGCTGCACTCGTCTCTCAGGCGAGGCAGGTGATGCTGGGGAGGGGTGTGAAGGGTCCGAATTTGGAAGAGAAAATAATCAGAGACTGATGACTGGAAAAAAATGCTCAAGCCAAAATGCTTTCTCCCCAGGGAAGCTCTCCCACAGTCAGATGCAGTGTTGTTTAGCTGTCTGGATTTCATTCCAGGGCTGCACATGGCTCTTAAGGTCCTGCCTGGGACTTTTTTTTTGTCTGCTGTTGGGTAGCAAACCCAAACAAACAGGAAATAAGGCCTGAACAGGAATCTCACATATCATCCACGTCTCATCCCTGTAAAACCCATGCCCATGCCTTTGTCTGATTTTCTAATTGAATGGTCATGGGTGTAAAATCACACCGTAAAATTTCCTCCTCTCATTTGCAGAGAGCCCAGAGGCATTAGCCAATGTAATGTACTTTGAATTTGTTTTCCTTTTTAGAAGGGGCTTGCATTTTTGGGTATTTCTTTTCCTGGGCTAATGTACAGCTGATGTCAGGCTCCCCAGATGAGAATGGTTAGACTGGCCTTGACATTTCTAGAAATATGTGCGAATGGAACAATATCCTGGGAGTGCTGCCCCTGGCTAATTTTGTAAAGTTTTAGTCTCTGTTGTACAGGAACCATGAGCCAGGCACCTGTATTGAAAAGAAGTCTTACTCATAAAATGTCTTACTCAGGTGTGTGCCAGACGTGCCTTCTCAGTTTAGGGAGAGGGCAGGAGTGAATTTCAGCAGGCTGTGACCCAGCCAGGCAGTATTCAATTCCCCTTTCTGATCAGATGACAAACAGCCAGTTAGCATCTTTCCCAGAGGGAGGAACAGCCACAGGAAAAGCTTCTGGCAAAAAGGTGGATTTTCCAAGGTTTGGCTGTGAGGGTAACAAAGTGGTGCAGACAAATCTGCAATTCCAGTTTGGTGCTGACACAACTGGGACAACACAGCGCAGAGCTGAGCCCGTTTGCAGTGAACCAAACCTGCAGCTTCCCAAATCCCGGCGAGGTGGCGGAATGTGGAGGATGAGCGCAGCTGATTCGCAGCACTGTGAGCATCAGCAGTTTTCATGGGATTTGTGGGGGGCTCGTGTTTGCTGCCTCACCAGGGCACATGCCTCGCTGGCAGAGGGCAGGCAGGCTCACCCTGGGCGAGCAGTGAGGGCTCAGGACACGCTCCGAGGGTGCAGCATGGGTAAGACTGGCTCTGTCTCCAGCAGGGTGGTGGGGAGAAGGGGTTTGGTGGTTTTTTAGTCACTTTCTTGTTCATCAGTAGCTTTTGAACTTGTTAGCCATTTCCAGCCGGCTTTGGCCGATGGACACCGGCCTTGAAGAGAATAACTTATTTTTACAGCTTTTGGAAAGGCACCTGTCTGCTTGAAGGAAAGAAAGACTGGAATTAAAACTGTTTCTCGTAGGCAAAAGCTGTGGTGTGAGCTTTGCTAAACTGTTGCTCTGTCGACACACAGGAGAGACCGTGGTATGTTCCCAGACTTCTCTGAAGTGCTGAAAATGCTGATTACATGGGATTTACAGGGTAACAGCAAGAAGCAGAGTTGTGCTTAGAAATAAGGCAAACAGTGCCTTGTATCCTTCCCTCCTCCCTCCCTCCCTGCCTCATGGAGGAGAGAAAGCCTTGAGTTTAAAGTTTCAGCCTTACTCATTGAAACATACCTCCAGGTGTGATACCCTGACACAAGAAGTTCCATCACATTTTCCCAGGTGGTGCACCTCAGCATTCCACACTCCACAATTCTGGTGATCTTTCCTGTATTACACCCACACTAAACCTCGTGCCCACTCATCTGCTGAAGGAAAAATTCCATCAATAGGTTCACCTGTCCTTAGTGGTCCCTTCAGAGGGACTTACTTCTCACCCCCCTCTTGGAGTGGTTGACAGCATCAACGTCTTAAACTACTGTAGTTAGAGCTGTCAAGACCCATGGGTCACAGAAGAGATTTTAAATGGAAGTTTACTACTAGACATGCACACTTTTCTTCTCCCTCTGACTGAATTTAACTCATGTTCCAGTCCCTGGGGACCCCTGGCATGACCCCTTCACCTTGAAGGCACAGAAGAATTCTGGTGCTGGTCCAGTTCCTGCCTGTGCTGGGTGGTCCGTGGTTCCTTCAGCACTAGAATGCAGTGTGTCCCCACCCCTTCCTTATTTATTTATTTATTTATTTTAATTTCCAGTTATTTCATGGTATATCCTGCTGGATGGCAAGCCCAGGGGATGTGCTCAGGCACCAGGGCCTCAGCTGGAATTCTAAGCAGAATTCTAAGAGTCTAAGAGTCTAAGCTGGAATTCTAAGAGTCAGAAGATGCAGTGACAGAAATACAAGGCACAGCCTACACTAGGGCCGGGCAAACAGGAAAATGAGCCAGAACCCAAAGCAACAGTATCCCCCTCTCACTGTCAGATCCACTTGTGCTCCTCTGCGTGCAGCTGGAAGAGGGTGGGTGATTTTCAGTAGAGTTGCATATAGATGAGTGCAGGTGGAAGCAGATTTAGCTGAGAACAGATTTTGGCAGGAATTGCTGTGCTCAGTGAATAGAGGCTGATTATTGTTTAAGAATGTGCCAACAGGGGGAAATGTGTAAAGCTTTTAAGATAGCCCAAAAATTGCCTGAGGGCAAGAGACATCAGAGCAGGGCTGTATCTACACCTGCCACCTCAAGAGTTTGAGGGAACCGTTCCCAGGAAATTAATCACAATCAACAACACTTAAAGGCTCCTGGCCTCGCTGGTAAGCCTGTACCCAAGAACTCTCTCCCAAAATACTTCCTAGGCACGATGTGGGAATGAGCAGAGGCCAGGAAGGGAGCCCAGTAGGCTGAGTGCCGAACACCTTGTTTCAGAGGGAGCCTCTGGCAGCAGGAGCACAGCCTGTCTCCTGCCAGCTGGCCTCAGTGCCAGGGAATGGTCCGGGGCACATTTCGTTTTCTAATATAGATGCAGTCAGGATGTCTATGAGAATTTGTATCTCCCCCTCAGTGGAATATCCAGCTTCCTTTTTAAGAACAGAGCTACCCCATTTTCCACTAGCAAGGAGCAGTGCGAATTCTATTTTGAAATGCCCAGTGTTTCCAAGCCTTCCAGAGAGATTTCTCTCTCGTGCTCCAGAATTCTGCACTTCTCAGCCTCTGCTCCGTTGTCAGTAGGGATCACTGAGATGGAGACACTCTGGGGGACAAGTGGGAAACAGGAATCTGACCAAAATTTTGTTGGTTACTGGACCTTGCTCTGTTGGGCCTGCAGGAAGATGCCAGTGTCCCCCTTGGATCCACACTTCAGCACTATCTCCAAAAGGCAGGTGCCTGTATCCTTTCAATGCCCTGAGCAGACTTTTAAAAACATGATCCTGCCAGATCCTGTGCAGGTATTTTGCCCAGTGGCTGAAGTCCAGAAAACAACTGTGGGAGCCCCCGTCCCTCTCTCAGTCAAATGCCCTGATATCTCAGCTGTGGACTCCTGCTCTTCCCTTTGCTCCCTATTTGGCTCAAGGAACACTGTCTCCTTCAAAGCACAGTGGCTGAGCTTAAGCTAGAGGGCATTCCTTCCCAGAACAAGCTTTGTCACCCTCCAGACTCCCTGCTTCTTTGCATCATTCTCTTGCAGAATAAAACACCATGTATTTGCACAATAACCTTCCTTTAAACAACCCCCTTGTGCAGCACTACCTTGAAAATTACAGTGTTTGCTGAACTGAGAATCTCATACAATTTGCTCTGCAAATTCATGTTAAATGAATCACATTCAATCACACCCCATTAGATTTTCAAATCATTTTAAACAAAACAGAAAAAAAATTATAAGGCTACATTGCTTAAATAATTCAAATAATTTCACACCTCCCCAGTCACGGGCATTTCTACCTACAGTTAAGCAGGGAGGAGGGAGAGGAAGAGGTTTTAAATTTGTTGAACTGGCTTGGGAGAATTCAGTAAGGTATAATGTAACTAATCCCTACGAACTGAAGAGAGCAAAGCAAGCCCTGGTATGGATCTGTGATATTTTTGGGGGGAATTACTACGTGCTAGGACACCAGCACTGGAGTGAAATCATGCAAAGGAAGAAATTTTACCAGCTCCTTGTATACACCAGGGCCTTACACCAATGTAGTCAATTTAAATCACACCTTTTCCTCCAGCACCTTCCCAGAAACATCAACCCTGAGCATTTATTATGCAACTGTACTGTCACGAGAAGAGCTGCAAGGTTTCACTGCACTCCTCGCCCACAGCAGTGAGGAAACCACCACCCCTGGTCAGGGCTGGAGATGGGATTTGACAGAAGAGACCATATATTTCACCATTTATCTCCAAACTGGCTTTGTCAGAAAACTAGAGAAGGTCAGAATGACCACCCTCTTGAGAGGGAAATTATTGCCTGTTTCCACTCAAGGTGGCTTCTCCAGCAACATTCTTTCCAATGTCAATTTTAACACCTTTTAACACCTGTTTTCCACAAAATTGCAAATGACAATCTCCATGGCACCCCATAGTTGAAGCGCAGAAATAAGATAAATCTTTCTTTTTTCTCTTCTTCCTGTCAATCAAGTATTAAAACCTACTCTGCTTTATTTGGAAACATCCCCCTGATGGCTGTGAATTACTAATACAGGAGACAACTTGCAGATGACTTTTGGTAAATTCTAAATTCTATCTGGAAAATGATAAATTCTGCAGTAACCATAAACACTGTGTGCTAGGAAGCCCAGGCTCACTTTGCTGCCAGCTAGGAAGGTTATTCATTTTACTATTAGATCAGGTAATTTCTGAGGCATCCACAGCTTCTCTGGTCAACCTGTGCCAGGGCCTCCCCACCCTCACAGGGAAGAATTTCTTCCTGATATCCAATTTAAACCTACAGTCTCTGTCAGTTTGAAGCCTTCTTTTTCTTTAAACAAGTTGGTATTTCTCTTTGCAACTTCTAATTCCAATTAATTCTTCAGTTGCATCATTATCAGCTTTACTTTTTTCCTATTCCAATTAACATAAAACTTCTTATTTCATATTATTTCAATGGGTACTATGCCCACATTTGTCACAGTATTTCATCATACAAGTATTAGGTGTGTTCTGGTCAATGGGCCCACAGAGTTACTGGAGAATTTCCTTGTTTATTCCTCCTATGAGCCGACATGCTGATGTCCGATGGGATGACCCAGGGCCACTGAAGAGTATCAGCACCCTGAGGCCCCAAGTTTAGGCCAGAGAAACACAACTTTAACAAGCTGACAAGGAGAATGGGGGACCAGTTAATGCATACAGAAGGAAAGTAAAAAAAAAAACCAACAAACTACAAACAAACCAACCAAAAACCAAGCATTTCAGAAACTACAAAAAGACTAAATGTCACAACCTAAAAAACTATTTAGCGGTGCTTTATATAGCATAAGTGTTGGCAGAATGATTTGGGAACAATGATTTTAATTGGTCATAGGCTATATTATTATAAAGATCTTTTCTATTTCATTTTTTGGGTGTTTGTAGCTACTGAGTGAGGCTGGTGCTCACACAGGGACATGGCTGAAGTTGCACCAAAGGCAGGCAAATGCTGTCAGAGCTTCATCTCCCCAGTTTCCTTACTGTCCCTCTGTCCTGCAGGGGATGAACCTCCTTATTCCCCCGCACGCTGCCTGCCACACAACATTCTCATCCCATCACTGGCCAAGTGGCAAGGCCAAAGCCTGGATGAGGTTCTTAAAGCCCTCCTTCCATTATCCCTTAAATATGGCAGCAACCAGATGCCAAATTTCACTCCTGTTCATGGCACCTTGCTAAATGGCTGGGTCGGATGTCAGCGAGGCAGCTCGTCCCTCACCACGGCTCAGTGGCACTGTCACACATCACTGAGTGCTCCCTCCTCATCTGACCTCAGCACCAGCTTCACTGGCACTGGTCAGGAAGAAGAATTTCTTCACACAAAAGGTGGTCAGGCATTGGAAGGGGCTGCCCAGGCAGGTGGTGGAGTCACCATCCCCAAAGGTGGTCAGGAAGCAACTGGACGTGGCACTCGGTGCTCTGGTTCAGTGGACAAAGTGGTGATCGGTCACCTTGCTGACCTTGGAGGTCTTTTCCAAGCTCAGTGATTCTGTGACAGGTTTCAGAAGAGCCAGACCTTTTTGTGCACACATGTATCTCGCACTGGGAGTGCTCTGACGTGTGCTTTGCTCCCTGATGGGGGGTGAAGAGCAGTGCCCAGAGAATGCTCAGTGAGTGCACTGCGGCTCCACGGCCCTACCAGCACCACCTCCACCAGACCAGCGGTGTCTGCAGCTGGAGAGGCCAGGGAAGGGCCAGCAGAAGTGCCACGTTCTCCTCACAGAGCCCAAATGAGAAGAGCACACAAAAGAGTGGATTTGTTTGTGCCGCTCAGAGCAGCATTCAGCCCCTTCTGTGCTCAGTGACCCCACCAGATGGGTCACAGTGCACAGCTGCTGGCACCCAGTCCTTGCCTGCAGAGCCACCCAGAGCCATGCAAGAGACCACAGGGGGAATCTCTCACTGCCCTCAGATCCACGTTTCAGACCTCCCAGTCCAGCCAAGCCCAGTCCTATTTGTGCCTCTCTGAGCCCTCTCCCCCTTTGAAAGGCTTGGTCTTCCCTTCCACAGCCTGTTCTTTGCCCTGCCTGTACACAGAGCATGGAGCAATTGTTCCCAGAGCTCTGGGAGGTGAATGGTGTTATGTAACTGCTTGTTACTGTTCTATCGTTTTTCAGGATGATGGAGAAGTAAAAGGGAAATGCAGTCTCCCCTTGGGGCCAGGCCAAGCAAACTGAACTTACATCACTGCTGACCCAAATGAACATTCACTTCAGCACCCCCAAGAATGCATTTCAATGCACAGTGTCCCCATGTGAGAGGACAAGCCATTCATAACTATGGCATGTGTGGGGTGAGGGAGCTTCTCTGTTTCTGTTTTTCTGTTAGCCAAAAGAGTTTACAAAAAAAGTGGTGTTGTTTGGCTGGGTTTGTTTGGGGTTTTTTCTGTCTGCAATGATTTGCTATTAATTCAGCTCTGGTATCTTGATGCTTTAGATATGGCAGAGGTTTGATTCAGCTTGCTGTTCATTCCAGGTCAGCTAACATAAAATCAATAGTGGTCAGGATGTATTTCCTTCTTATGATGGGCCTGGAAGAGAAAACTTTCTTCCTGTCTCACATTTCCAGGAGCCTTCTTGGAGGGATTCAGTTCTCTCTCTCAGTCTTTTGCAGCACAAATTGGCATCAGCACATTACGTAACTTTACCACATACCCACATATTTGCCCCAAAATCCATGGGGAATCAGTGGCTCCAAGGTTTCAGCCCAGCTGATAACTCATCTTTAAATAACCACCAGAAAATCAAAGAATACCCCAAGCTGGAAGGGGCCTACAAGGAACATCCAAGTCCAACTCATGATCTCAAACCTCAAAATCATAAAGATCAGTGCATCTACAGCACCTGCAGAAAACTGTGCTGCTTTCAGCACACATGTCCATGGTAAATGCTCTGCTGCACTGGGCTCTGACCATGTTTCTGGTCACATTACTCAGTGTTTGGCAGCAGTACCTCTCACTAGAAAGCAAATCCTTTACTGCCCTGTAAGTCAATAGATGTTACGCATTTATTTTTAAAGGTGTCAGAGCCGAATTTGCCTGAACTGTGCTTAACAACTTTTTAGAAACCCGAGCCAAACAAATACTTTTAACCATATTTAGAGAATAATTTGTTTGCTTTCTATTGGAAAGTTCTGTTGTTCTGTTATGGAAAAACACAGCATATTCAAACTGGAGGTTAAAGAATGACTTGACAAGCTTGCGTGGAAACCTGTGCAGCAGTCAGGGTATTTTGCTCTCACTAGGCTTGGTTTAGGTTGGGACAAACCCTACTTGCAGTTGTAGCAGGGACATATTAGACATGAGAAAAAATTCTTTCCTGTGAGGGTGGTGAGGCCCTGGCACAGGTTGCCCAGAGTAGTTGTGGAAGCCTGGAACCTGGGATAGTGCCCTCCTGCCCATGGCAGAGGGCTGGAATGAGATGGGCTTTAAGGTCCCTTCAAGCCTACACCATTCCATGATTCTATACAATGGAATCCAGAGCTGAATTCTGCAGCCTGGCTCCCGTTAAAGGAAGTTAAAGGTCCTGAGCACCTTGCAGGACTCAGTCCTGTGGTACCTCTGCAAACATAAAGGGTTCAACAAGCAGTCATGATAATGTCACAGTTCGTGATAATGTCACAGTTCATAATAAGGTCACAGTTCATGATAAGGTCACAGTTCACTGCCACTGAGGAGTGAGGGTTTCACTCCTTGCTTCCTCACTTCCCCACACTGCTGACCTTCCCCATCCCTTCCTTGCACTGGCTCTGGCACTCACTCACTTTCCAACTCACTAATTTGACACAAAAAGATCTACTTTGTTGTTGCTGCATTTAATCTCCTGTCAGACGAGTGAGCTCAGGCAGCTCCAGGAAGAGAAGGCAGCACTTGCACTTGTGCTTCCACGGGGAGAGAACCAGTTCAGTGCAAGCAACAAAAGGACAAAAGGTGGGAAGAAGAAAACTGAAAAGGAGGGAGGAAGAGCAGACCTTTCCTTTGTGTCACCAAGGTCAGCTTCACGCATTCTCCATAGCCCTGACCTGCTGTCAGGTACATCACCTTCCTGCAACAACTACAGAGATGTAATCCAGACCCCTAAAATCCTTACACAGGGCTCCAAACAAGTGGCTGTGTGGACACAGTGCCCCTGCTCTGAGGAGCTGACAGCCCAGTCAGTGTAACACACAACTGGAAGACCAAACTCTGGTGGTCAGGAAGGTGGGGGCAGTGGTTAGAGAAAGAGCACCCCAGAAATTTATCCTGAAAGACTCACTGCAGTTGTTTGGTACTTATTCAGGTGAGTCAGATGGATGTGAAGACAGCAAATCAAACCACTTGTCTGACCAAAAAGCCTCACTCCAAGTCCATCAGTGACCTGGATCTCAGCACATGCAGTGGAGTTACACCACTTCTTGGTTTCATCTGAGATTCAGCCTCACCAAAGAGCTGATGCTGCACTTCCCCCTGATGCAACAACTCCCACCAAAGCAAACTGGAGATCTCCCCGAGCCTGGAGTGCAGCTGCACTGGGCGCCTTTCCTGTCAGTCTTGTTTCAGACAGCTCCTCAGCATATTACAGCCTCACTCCCCATTTAAATGAACAAGCAAACAAACCAAGAAACCAACATCTAAAATCCTAAAATTAATGCTGTTCTCTGTTATGAGATTCAAATTCCTTCCCCTCAGCCCTGGGCTTTGGGCTGAGCACTCTGTTCATGAAAAGTATGACTTGCTTGGCACATATTTTACTGATTAGGAAGGAAAAAATCACCAAGCATTTGGGCATTATCATTAAAGAGCACGGTCAAGGACAGGAAAGCAGCATTTGTGTCTGGGGGAGAGAATGTCAGAGCGCTGCTCGGCAAAGCTGATCTCAATTTATCTCAGGACATAGATGAGGTACTTGAATAAATTGCAATCCCAACTGAGCACTTAGTTATATTAGAAAATTTGTTAGAAACAAACCTTGAGCCATGTTGACAATCAAGCCTTCTCTTTTCTGCTATTCTTGCTGTGCCACAGGATGTGGGAAAGGCATGGAACATCCTTCAGCAATTAAACAGAAGTTGGAGGGGGAAACAGACATGTCCTTTGCAAGAGAAATGGTAACGCAGCTCTTTGAGCTAAAGGAGCAACTTTGTGTCAGTCTTCAGAGTAAGCTGTGATCTCGATGAAGACAATGTGGCACTCGTCTCTCAGCAACACCTCAACTGTAAAATCCGCAGCGCTGAGAAGGTTTTGTTTGGAAATAAAAGAAACCAGGGGTGTGTTTTGATGAAAAGATGGTGCTTTCCATCCGTGTCCGAGGGAAAAGCCACGCAGTGGTTATTGAAGCGGCACGGCACGGCACGGCACGTTCGACTCCTCAAGTGCCATCCACTCCCGGTCTGTGGTAACTAAAAGCAGTGAACTGTGTGCACAAATGGTGTGTGGATACATGGGGGTGACTGACACACACGCCCAAGGAATCTGGAGCGTACAATGAAAACAGTTTTGCAGATATTGCACTCAATATTCTACTTTCTTGTTGTGCCTATCCACTCCCTTCACAGTTTTGATCTGTTGTGCACTTGAAAATCTGTTCAGATCGCTTTTGATCTGTTGTGCACTGGATTGAAACCAGTAACAGCAGACAGTGTGTTTTTTCCTTTCTGTCTCAAATATATAACAAAGCTATAAAACCATAAAACTACAAAAAAAAAAAAAAAAAAGAAAAGAAAAAACCCAAAAAAAAAGCTGCACATACTTTTTTGAGTGGGGCCAGTAAGCACATGACTGAATTACTTCAGAAACTCTGAAACAGGAAGGTAATTAATAAAATTATTTATAAAGAAGTATATCTACAATATTTAATAATTTAAGGCTCACAAGAAACTAACATATCAATGACAACAGAAGTTCTCTGCTCTAGGGTTCAAAGCACCAAATTCACTTCACATACAAGATAACCAGATCTGTACTGATCACAAGTGGAAAACTCAGAAAGTGCTGATCTGCTAATGTTCCTAGTGCTTTAATGATATCATATTTCACAGGAATAAGAAATCTCCTTTCAACCATAAATACAGTCATACAGATACAAAATATATTTGAATAATTTCAATTTGAAGCTACAGTACAAAACCCCTCAGCCTCCCCCCTCCCATCCCCAATCCATTCATTCTTCACACACGTATCCCCCCAATTCTTTAAATTGAACTTGGAGCAACTGAATTGGTTACAAATTACCCATTTAAAACCAATGACCATTGGCTAAAATAAGTTTCTACAAATTAGATTTTTCACTGTCATAATTTACCAGCTCCTGCATCATGGAGCGTAGCTTATTCTTAGTCTATTTTAAAAATAGGTGACCCTTTGTGTCATGGAAAAAGAACATAAAAACATGTATTCCTGGAGGACTGCTCAGGACAGTGATCGATTTATAAAACACAGCCTGACTTAAAAAACTAATTGGTACTAAAAGAATAATTACAGTAGCAAGTTTCTGACACCAGAAAATCCTTCTGCGCCTCTAACTCTAACTCTCTCCTCTCATCACAGGTCTGTTTCCCTGTTGGTGTCCAGACAGAGAGCATAGAGGGATTTTCTGAGATCTATGTTACTTTTCGCTTTGATATTGGCTTTCTCTAAGGAGCTGGTGCCACTGTTGAACTCCTCACTGTTTTCCAAGTGCACAACAGATTTGTTCAAAGAGTCGTTACTGGGTCTTCTCTTTGCTTCTCCCCCCGCAGTGCTGCCCTGAGCACTACTGTGTTCATCTTTGAGGATACCCTGCTCTTCGTGGTCAGTCTCTCGGTGGTAGAAGTAGTTGAAGTTGGACACGATGACAGGGACAGGCAGGGCAATGGTGAGCACACCAGCGATGGCACACAAGGAGCCCACAATCTTGCCCCCCACGGTGACAGGTCTCATGTCCCCATAGCCCACAGTAGTCATGGTTACCACAGCCCACCAGAAAGCATCAGGGATGCTGGAGAAATGAGACTCGGGGTCATCGGCCTCAGCAAAGTAGACAGCGCTGGAGAAGAGGATCACCCCGATGAAGAGGAAGAAGATGAGGAGGCCCAGCTCCCTCATGCTGGCTTTCAAAGTCTGTCCCAAGATCTGCAGCCCCTTGGAGTGTCTAGAGAGCTTGAAGATCCTGAAGACTCTGACCAGGCGGATGACTCTGAGGATGGCCAGGGACATGGCTTGCTGCTGGCCCCCACCCCCATTGCTACTGCCAGCCCCGGGCTCCTGCTGCTGGGCCAGCTCGGTGCCCAGGGTGATGAAGTAGGGGATGATGGCCACGATGTCGATGATGTTCATGATGTTGCGGGAGAACTCGGGCTTGCTGGGGCAGGCGAAGAAGCGCACCAGGAGCTCGAAGGTGAACCAGATCACACAGGTGGTCTCGATGATGAAGAAGGGGTCAGCCAGGCTACTGGGTGGCTGCATGGGTGGGGAGTCCCCGGGCGTGCCATTCAAACCTCCACCTTGTGGGGGCAGGGGTACGGGCAGCTCCCTCTCGTCCCTGAACTCGGGCAGGGTCTCCAGGCAGAAGGTGATGATGGAGATGAGGATGACCAGCACGGAGACGATGGCGATGGCCCGGGCTGAGCTGGAGCTCTCGGGGTACTCAAAGATGAGCCAGACCTGGCGCTGGAACTCATTGCGGGGCAGAGGTTTCTCCTCCTCTTTGATGAAGCCCTCGTCCTCCCGGAAGCGCTCCATGGCCTCCTCACCCAGCTGGTAGAAGCGGATCTCGTCGGCGAACACGTCGATGGAGACATTGACCGGCCGGCGGAGCTTGCCCCCGGACTGGTAGAAGTAGAGGATGCCGTCGAAGCTGGGCCGGTTGCGGTCGAAGAAGTACTCGTTGCGCAGGGGGTCGAAGTACCGAATGCGCTTGTCGGGGTCGCCCAGCAGCGTGTCGGGGAACTGGTTGAGGGTGCCCAGCTGCGTCTCGAAGCGCAGCCCCGAGATGTTGATCAGCACCCGCTGGTGGTGCATGGCGCTCGGGTTAGCCGCCGCCGCCGCCTCCTCCTCCTCGTCGCCCGCCGCCGCCATGGCCATGCCCCGGCGGTGTCCCCCTTCCTCCGGCGGCCCCATGTCCGCGGCGGGGCGCGGGGCGCGGGGCGGCGGCCGCG
>VXAC01008318.1:0-42301 GCA_013399225.1 Rhipidura dahli | reverse complement strand
GCTCCGGAGGTGGGGGAAGCCGGGCGCCGGCGGTACCTGTGCCCGGGCACAGGGGGCCGCGGGGCACAGCGCTCTCCGCTCCGCTCCCCGCGCCCCCGCCGCGCCCGGGGATTACGGAGCGGCCCCCGCGCGTGGATTTGTTCGCTAAAGGGATTGCGCGCAGCGAGCGCTCTGGCTGCAAAGCCCCGCTCACCTCTAATGAAAATCAGAACTGAAAGCCCCGGGGATCCCTGGTGCCTCTTGGCGTGTTTCCTCCCCTCCCCGTTCCCCAGCGGAATAAGAACAAAGGAAGGGATTAGGTTTGGTTTTGTATTTTTGTTTTTTGGTTTTTTTTTCCGTTGCGTTTTCTCTCCCCGCTCCTGCTCCCTCGAGTTTCTCGCTGAATTAGCTCCAAAAGGCGCTTCCCAAGCCAGCAAACGACATTTCTGCCATGCTACTGTCATGTTAACATTTGCAAACACTTTCCCGTTGATGCATTCTTAAACCCACATCCAAGGCTGAAACATTTCAGTACATGCACATTTTATTAGAGAGAAGCAAGCAGCTTTACACAATTACCTCAATTACAGTTCAGTAATACAATCGATGCTAAGATCTTACTTCCTATATTCAAGCCATGAACTCATCCATTCTATTCCAGATCTGCAGGGGAAGACACTAAATATGTATATAAATTCTGTAGGATTAGAACCTGTACGTATATATACCACTCCAGTCTTGCTGAGTTTCTGCTTTTCTACCAAAACTGACTGTGACCATTTTGTCTTCCAGTTGGCATCACAGCATTGACATTTTTTTCCTAAATCCTTATGTTACTACTCATAGCTCCATCAAGCACGTCATCTAGATTCACTGTGACTAGTGGGTTTCCCTCAATTTAAAACATTACCTCTATGTATGAAATATGCCCAAAGATATAAAGAGCAGTGCCAAAACAGAGAACCATGATTGTATTAAGCGGTTTCTGTAAGAGGTGGCTTGCATTTTATCTCTGAGAACTGAGCACAGAACTGCCAACCTGTTTTGCCACCGTGCCAGTGAAGTAAAGGACTGCTTGACTCACACAAATAATTTGCAGAAGCAAAATTATCTGGAAAGTAAATTCTTCTTTGAAAACAACAGCCTTTTGATTTACAGTTATCTAATGGAATAACATATTAAACCTGCAAAATGTAGGATAACATCCTCTGGGACTAGAAAACCCACAATAAATACAGGCACACCTCACACACCCCAATAAGGAGTGGCTGATCCGTTCCCAATGCACATCAGGGATTACAACCAGAGAAGGGCTTGCACACTCAAAAACTGTTCTAGTTTTTGGGCTCTGTCAGCTCCTGCAATGCAAGGCACTCTCCCTGGAAACAATTGCCTCAGGAATAACCTTTTATTTCAGGAGAAAACATCCTCAGACATCTGTGGTAGTGGGCACCACACAAAGCAGAATAAAGTGTACGGAGGAGCATAACTTGCTGCCTCTCAGATGGTTGTGTCCATTCTGCCATTCCTTCTTCAGTAACAGGCAATGCCTGGGAGGAACCATGCTGGCCTTAAGTTCAAGTTTCCAGCCCTTTCTAAGCATCAAGTTGCAGTGTTCACATCCTGAATTTGAAGGCAGATGGGGTTATGCTGAAGTGCAAAGAGAAAGAAAGACTTGCCCAAATTCACCTGGACAAAAGCCTCACAGAAAACCCTGCGAAGAAAATGGACATTATTAATTGATAGATCAGGAAAATGCAGCTGCTTGTACAGCATTTGAGTAACCTGTAACTACTTCTTTTGCAGCTTTAAAAGGTCTGAGAATATATTATGGTGGCTGTATATGTGGGTACAAAAGAGCAGAGAGAAGGGACAAGAGAAAGTGGGAGGGTGACGTTAAAGGGGAAGGAACATCTACTCCAAGCAGGGAATTTTAAAGGACAATTTTTATTTAATAGCCTTTATTTTTTCAGCTCAGTGTAAAGACCCTGAACAGTCTCTTGAAGAGCAGCAGAAAGCCAAGGTACTGGAGAGAAAGGATGACATGCAGACTAGGGAAGAACAGTGCTGAGATGCACTACTAATGTTTTAACCAGGCACTCCCTGAAAAGAATTTATTTGTCCCCATACTTGTGATTTAGCCAGAAGTATTTTCTACCCTGATCACAGGAAGCCAGTCCCTCACATTCCAGCACATCCACAACTAAACCTAGCCTTCACTGCAGCTCCCACTGCCCCTCCTGCTCCCACTGTGCCATTCCACAGCAGGTGTGGCTGCTGGGAGCTGTCCTTCAGTGTCCCACAGTGAAATGAAACACCCATCCCATGGAGAGGTCCCACATGTCGAGAAATGAGCCGTGGGGATGGTGTGCAGGGACTGCATTCACCTCCCCACACCCAAACACACTCGTGCACATGCTACACCCTCTGGTACCCTGACCAAGGACACCTTGGGGATATCCAGTCTCCTCACAAATACTCCTTCTCGGGCCATCCCTGTCACTGACAGGGAGTTGCAGCATCACAAAAACAAAACCACAGAGCTGAGAGGTGAAGAGAGGCACACCAAGCTCTTGAGGCTGCCCACAGCCCTCCTCCCCATGTGTCTCCCTCCCTCAGCACATTGTGTGGGTACAGGGAGCCCAGGGTAACACAGGTGACTCCTTTTTTTCCTTCTCCATGTGTTGACTAAATAATAATGAGGCCGTGGCAAATGGTGAGGAAACCATCTGAAGCTGAGGGGAAACCGAAGGGGTTGAAGGGGTTAAAGGCAAATCCGTGCCTCCTCCACTTGGTTAATTCCTCGGCAGCTTGATCCCGTGTTGAGATGATTCAGGCCAGAGAGGGAGACTGCCACAGTCCCCAGGGGAGACCCCAGAGAAAAGACTCGTATTTCCTGCCCAAGAGGATTAAGTAGAAGGCCATTGACAAATCACAGTAAACATCTGGATGTGAGCACTCCATCTTTCAAGCCCTAATCCACGAAGCTATTCATTAATGAATTCAGCACATTCACACTGTTCTATATATAGGGATGGCTGATCTTTTTAAATGTTTGGCTTCTAGGTAGTTTACATCTGTATCAACAGATTTTTATTTTTTGGATAAAGCAATCTACTGTATTCTGCTTTTGCTTGTTTAATTGTTTAGAGTAATTCTTTTGCCTTAAAAAAAACCCCAAACAAACAAACCCACACACAGTCATATTTTCTGATAGTATATTAAAAAAATCCAATAGCTAAAACCCAGCCATGTCCCTGCATTTTATATTGCTTTGCAATTTTAAGCCCAAGTTCCTCTGGAAACTTTCCATCACACAGGGATGGAAAAAACATTAAATAGTAATTGATTTTCTTTTCTGTATTTTGTTTTGATTAAAATGAGAATCCCTCTCATTTATCTTCAGAGAGAAAGTAAGCACTGAGTAAATGGTCTGGTTAATTCAAAAGTAATTTGATCAGAACATCCATAATTTACATTGACTGGAACAGCAGGAAGGATGCTGTGCACTACCAGATACCAAGCTTATTCATTGCAACAGCCTCCTTACACTGTGCTTTACATCTTGTCCATGTAAACTGCTCTGAGAACGTCTCACGACCCACATTTTGTCAGGGGGGGACTTACACAGCATCGTGCCCTCAAAGGTCATCTGTTAAGACTGAATAACACTCCAGCCTGCTCCCAGCAAACAGGGCTGTGGAGCCGAGTGTGTTGCTTTCCACACAGCTGTAGCAGCCCCCTTCCAGAGCAATCTGCAGCCTTTGTCACCGATATTGGTGGAATCAGCATTTGGCCCAGAGGTTTTTCACAAATCCAGCTGAGACAGGATATTTTCAATTCATCCTCAAAGCTTTGGACTCTACCAGACAGTGTGAGCCATCCAAGCTTGCAATTTATAATTTCCCCCAAGTTCTGACTTCCAGTGCTTTGCTGTGGTGTAATCTTTAACTCCAGGGACTTATCTTAGAGGGGAAATCCCACTCAGTGCCTTTATTCTCTGTTAAATTCCAGGAGCATCTGTGCTCTCAGGGTTTTGTCACAACAGGGTGGCCCAGGTGGACAGTTCTAACTGGGATAACCCAATTTTAAAACAGGAGAATGAAGTGCAATCTGAAGGAGCAGCCAACAGAGCCACTCAGCTACACCCCTGCAGTTTTATCTTCACTGCCAGTGCAAATACCCTCACAAGTGAATTTTGCTTGCATCAGTGCTTCTGTAGCAGCTGTGCTCCGTGCCAGTGTCTGCTCCTGTATGGAAAGCGTGGTGTTTCTGGGCAAACTTAATCCCTCCTTATCAATCAACTGAAAATACTTCATTTTCCTCCTATGCCACTGAAGTCACACCTACAAAAAGCTCTTACTCATTCAAGATCAGGCCACTCACAGCTCAGGCTGTGAGGAGGAGGGACAGGAATAAATCAAAGGTTTCATGTCTAGAACAAGTGGTGACAGCAGTGTCTGATTTAGGTGATCAGTCACTTCAAGCTGACAGGTGACAGATTTGTACTTTCACATTTTGTTACCACCTACATGGCCAGTGACACTCCAGAATCCATTGCTCTGTCACACACAGACACAAATTAAGCTGCACAGGCTGCTTTAAAAAAAGCTAAATGGCATGTTTACAAATCCATAGATTTTAAAAGTGGAAAAGCGTTGAATAATCTCATCCAGATTTCGTGCCCATTTCTAATTTTTAAGCAGTCATGACTCAAGTAAAGTCAAAATATATGATGCTTGGTCTGGTATAAAATGATGAGTGAACAAGGTAACTACATTTTGAAAACATTAGTGAGGGGAAACTGAGGTTGAAACCTATTCATTGTAGGAAAAAGAGCATTAGATTCCTTTGTGAGCACAGATAATTTAGCCAGCTGCAGGAAGTGCTCTGCCATGAAACTAGAGGGCCAAATGTACTGATGGTTTAAGCAGGAGAGGGCCCTAAGTGAATCATTAAGTGGACAGGAGTAATGAAACTTGCACTGAGTCTCCAGCTCTGAAGAGGCCCCAGGGGAAGCCCTCCCCACGAATACTTATGTTAGACACACAGCAAATCCTGTTTTCCTGTCTTTCCAAACGAAGGGAGGAACAAAAGACTCACTCAGGGATTTGCTAGCTAAAATTCTGACAAAAATAGAATCCCAGTGTGCAAAAGGGTCACTGCTTATTTATTCATTAGCACGGAAAAAATCTTTGACAGGAAGAAAACCAGCTAGCACAGAGGCAGTGATTCTCATACTCACCAGTGGCAATCAGAAGGGACACTGCTCGAACCAAAGGAAGGACATTTATGGTGTGTCCTTGTGACAGTGTGAACAAGTCCTTAGTGGATGTGTGTGAAGAGGAGGAGGGCAAGGAATGGCAGAATATGGTTTTATCTTCCACCTGTGTGTGGAGGGGCTGAGGGGAAGGTCTGGGATATGAGCACAGAGCAGTGAGGAACGAGTTGAATTTATTTTTTGTAGCCGCTCAACTCCAGATTGGTGTAGGGCACACAGGGTTTTTTGGGGTACATCCATCTGCTGGGTTCAGGCCAGCTCTAGTCCTCTGGACACTCCCAGTAGAGTTGGGCTTCTTTACATTTGAGGTGCATTTGGTTTGGCAATGCACCATGTCACTAATTCTCCTTCAAGACCTTTGTGTTTCACAAAATACCACTGCTCTCTAATACCTGTTTTAATCAACTGAGCAGAATTCAATCAATAATTACCACTTTGTAGTTTAATTAGGATTTTCAAAGCACTACCACATCAAAACTTTAATAGTATTTAACAATCTGCAGGTGAATATAAGTGCCAAGTTCTTGTTGTAGTTGATTTAGGAGCAAAAAAAGAAGTCAGCTAGTGATGTGTTAAAGTCATTGGAGCTATGCAGCTTTGCACTAGTCAATGAATTGATTTTATAAATTTAGTATTAGTTTTTATACTATTAGGAAGTGGAAGTGGTTGCTTATGGTATTGTTAAATTCATTGTGTTTGACTAGAAGCAAAATTTTAAAATAGCAGTATAAAAATAGTAACAAATTGGAGGAGAAAAGTTATGAATAGGGAACATTATTCTTTTTAGCTCAGTTGTGGCATCAATAAAGAGCAATACCAAGTATCTTCATGCATTAAAATCCTCTATTGTTATGAGTGCAACCAAGGGCAAACAAGCATTCCAGAAAATGAGACATGGTAACTCTCACTGCAGTAGTTTCTTATTAGGATGAAAGTGCTAAAAATGCCTTCTTTAGCTTCAGAATAGTGGTTACACCTGTCCAGCCAGACAACACAATGTCCAATTTCCTTCCTGCTTACACTGATATGAAGTTAATCCATCAGCACCACCCCAGTCCTAGTAGGAGCTTCCTTAGCAGGACAGGGTGGGATGCAGTGTACAGGTGAGTGCCTCCTGCAGTCCCTGTGGATTCCTGGCTGCTGCTGCTACCTGTGATGCCTTTTCCTGGTCTTAAAATCAGGAGTCAAACACAGTTAGAAGGGAAAAAGGGATTTTCCCTTGGGATTTATTTTAAGGATCCTCAGGTGCACCACGGCCAGGTCGAATGCACCTCCATGCACACCCCAATGCACCCCCACCAAAGATCTGGGATCACATTAGAGCTGTTACTAATTAGCACATCTATCAAAGATTCCCCAGGGAGAGGCTCCAGTGAGCCCCCCTCCCCAAGGAACCTTCCCCTGGATGGTTCTATCTGAGTTTACAAAATGTGTTCTGGAGAGGCCCTTGGGCTCTGGGCACACTGATCCCTCACTGCGAAGCTTCTGAAATGTTCAGTCTCCCAGCTTGACAAACAAGTCCAGGAATGTGGGCAAGAAGCACCAAGAATACAGAAATTGTAAAAAGGTATTACAGGGGTATAAAGAAAATACAAAAAAATCATCATGGCATCACCTGGATATTGATTTCCAGGCTGGAGGCACACGACCCTGCCTGATCTGCAACACCAAGCTGAGATAGTTTTATGGATGCAAAGAAAGCCTGAACAGCCTAAGAAATGAGGCAAGGAGTTATAGCTGGCTGCTAGACCTTGGACACTGAGTTAAAGATAGAAGGGAAAAAGACCTTATCTTGCAAATGTCCCAAAGCCTGCCCTGCTGATGACTACTTGGCTTAGCTTGCCCTCAGCTTAATTAAGTGTTCTCCCCAGTTCCTTAATCCCTGAGTTTACGTCATTCCTTTCTTCTCCCTAACCTGGCATATTTGAAGGCAAGACATGAGCCTGACAAACACTCCCCAGATATGTTTTCTTCCTGAAGCCACACCACAAGCAGCAGAGAACGTGCACTTCCCCTGTGTTCACTGTCCCCTTTGATTTCCTTTAAGTCACCTTTTCCTGCCTTCCCCTGAAGCAGGTCTGACAGCAGAAGTGTAGGAAGAGAGCAGAGTGCAGGAAGGATGTAGAGGAAAACTGTGGTGTCAAAGCCACCAGGGAACCTTTGTGAAGAGGTTGTGGGAAGAATGAGCAGCAATGGCCACAAACTGGCAGTGGGAGAGGCGGGGAAAAAAAGCAGTCAGATTGGGGAACCTACGTGAGATACACCTCAGCTGGCCATTGAGACCATCACAACTCTCACAACGTCCTCCACCCAGAGGATCACCTGCTTGCCTCTCCTGACATCCCTGAGATCCTGCTTTTCAAGCCCAGAGGTGTTTTCCCACCAGGAAAGATGCCCATCAAACCTGGAGTCTGAGCCAATCCAGCTTCTCCTGCCCTTCGCCCATTTCTCTGCCTCAGTGCAGTAACTGAGATGTTGGAATATGGGAACTGAAGGTGGGAGATTCCTCTTCCCCAGTGGTAATCAGGTTATTACACCCAGAACTATTTTGATTTGTATTTTAGCTTGCAGAGAAGAACTACAGATATGACCTTTATTCATTTAAACATTAAACATTAATCCCTTTTTTTTGTACTTTACTGTCACCTGTTTCAATACCCCGAAGCAGTGAGTTCTACCTACCAGAAAGCTGTTAAATATTTTTTTTCCCCTGTGCTATAACCTGCATTACAAATACCTTTTTATTCCATGCAATGCTTTCTTGTTCATCTTTTCCATGCAGGCTAAGCGAGAATTCTGGAGCAGCCTTCACTACACCTCTATTTTACACATTTCCTCTTCCCTTGTAACTGCATCCTTTTGGTTTGCAAACCCTCTCTTTGAGTGGAAAAAACTCTCCTACAACCACTGTCCTTGTCTGGATCATTATTGCATTTATGCTGTATCTTTGAAAAAACACAGGGTTTTCAGTAACTTCATCAGGGATGAGGGAAAGAAAATCCAAAGGGATTTTCTAAAGAAAGAGTAAAATTCACAAATTTCTCTTTAACACACCTGTTTGCCTGCAGTTAGAGACACCCTTCCTTTCTGAAGGAACTGAATGAAGGCTCCCCAATCTGCTGCCCTGCTGAGAATCCAAAGTTTCCCTGAATCACTGCCCCCACCTCTCAGTCTCAAGCTCTGTTTTCAGTGCTCCAGATACAACACAAAAAGGAGGAATCCCATTGCTAACTTTTCTCTCCCCTTCCCATGACAGAGCTGTGGATAATTGGTTTGGCATGGTCACTGAAGGCCCCTTGATAAGTCTTGTGACAGCAACACTTGGGGCAGGTCACCAGCAGCTTCACCTCTGAGAGTGGCACATGAGGGCACCCAGGGCCATGCTGCTGTCCGTGGGCAGCAAGCAGAGACTGAGGCAGCGAGGTGGCAGACAGCAGGTGCCATGGCAGGGCAGGGATGAACACTTGGAGCCAATTACCAGCTGCAGGATGGTCAGGTAACGCTTCCACCACACGTGCCGGTCCCAGGCTGGCCAGGGCATAGTAACCACACATGAAGATGTGGACAGAGGAGTTCAGCATCCCAGTAAAGAAGGCTGAGGAGTGAAGAGGTGAGGGTGAACAAGGCACACGACCCATTCCAGGCTAACCCTGTGAAGGGCTCACAGCCACCATGATGATGCTTCCAAAATACATCACATCCACCCCTGTGCATGAACATTCCATCCAGGCTCTCCACATGCTTCTCCCTTCCTGCAGCATCTCGAATCATTGGATAGGCTGGGTTGGAAGGGACCTTAAGGCCATCAGCTCCAACCCCCAGGGCACATCTCCTGCGAGAGGTGCCCAAAGCCCCATCCAATGTGGCCTCGAACACTGCCAAGGTTGGGCATCCACAATACACCCATCCCATATCCAATATTCAGAGACAAACAGGAGCTTCAAAGGCAGAGGAGAAACTTTTTGATCTTCTGACCCAAGCATTTCATACCATTCTGATGTTAAAGCCGTGTAGCCAAAATGACTTCCTAAAAAAGAATGCCCCAGCATCTTGTATAGGTAGGGCCTACCTTGAGTGGCTTAGTACCCAGATGCTTCTCTTCCAGTTGAGCAGAGGGGGGCAGAGGTCTGGATTCAGCCCAGAAAGAGACACAGCCAGAGCAGGAAACAGAGAGCCAGGACCTGGGCTGCTGCCCCAGGGCCTCTGCACGGGGAGTGAGGGAGCCCTGCTCTGGGAGGAGATACCCACAGACCTTCTGTGGGATGTTATTTTTTTCTGTTTGGACCCACTCTGTTGGTGCACTCTCATTCTAGGTGAGGTAGTGAATGTGGCAACCTAAACCAAGAGCTGAGCAGATGGGATCAGCTGAAGTGCACATGTTTTTCACACCTCTGGAAGCAGGTGAGCTTCCTACCTGCCAGTCAGCCCATCTGCACTGTTAATGCCACCTCCACAGCCCAAAAAAGCCCTGAAACACGAGGTTGTCTTGCAGCAGCATTTCTTACAGGCATACCTTGTCATCCAGGCATGTATTTGACCCCTGACCAGCAGCTGAAGAGCACAGAGCCATGATGGTACATGTGCAGAAATGTCACCTGCTCTTGTTTCTTGCACAGAATTAAGAACACCTGAAAGAAGCCAGGCAGAGGAGAACCTTGAGTTGATGATGTGTTCAGACAAATTTTCACAGTAAAAAGTTACAGAAACAGCTAATGATGAGTGTGAATCTTCCAAACCCATTTCCTCTGCTGCTGATAAAAACTGGTGAAACTCAATAGATGCAACACAACTTACAGGGGGAACTGGAAGACAGAATTTCTTCCACAAAGCCCCAGATATTTTTATGTTTGGATTCAGGTCCCAAAGTCCAAAGAGGACACATCTGGGATTCTGACTGAGCTTCCATACAACTCACAGCTGCTTGGGTCTGGTCCTTTTCAGGACACAGGTTGTATGTTTACTGCTACCAGACAACAGCCCACAGCAAAGCCACTGTGTTGAATGGCCAAACCCTCCTGGAATCTGCACTAACAAAGAGAATGGTTTTGCCAGATGAACACAAGTCAGGTCACTGTATTTCACCAAGCACATGCATGCACACACACACAACAAAAAGTGAATCTGCTTTTCAGGCAGTCAGGACTGGCAGAAAGCTGATTTTGCTGCTGATGCAAACAGAGAGGGGATTGGCCAAACCACTGGCAATAGGCCTAGGAAGGATCCATGTGTTTATTCACATTCCAGTGTGTTGTCAACTTACACCCCCTCAAAGGGCTGTGAAGTTGTAGGCTAGGACACAGCTTCCTTCTGCTGGCCAAGCAGAGATCTTGTCCAGTCACTTGGTTCATTTATAGTGCAGGAGGAGACCTGAAGACAAGCTCTGAAGAGAGGGCTTTCAATTCCCCACGGGACACAAACCCTTAGTGCACAGCTCCAGGATAACTGTGGCAGCAGAGATGTCAGGACTTGTGGCCTTCTTGGAATCCTGGGTTTTAGGTTTATGGGATATTAGTAATATGTAGGTAACAAGATGGAGAATTTTGGGCGTGGGTTTGTTCTTCTTTCTTCTCCTTTCTTCTTTCTTCTTTCTTCTTTCTTCTTTCTTCTTTCTTCTTTCTTCTTTCTTCTTTCTTCTTTCTTCTTCCTTCTTTCTTCTTTCTTCTTTCTTCTTCACAAATCTGAGTGTTTTCTCATTGGGTCAAAAATCCCGCAGTGTGGGTCAGAAATTAATAGCCACTGGTTTATAAGTGAAAAGAAATGTGTTGGCATTTAATAGTTGGACAATAAGTGTTGGGGTATAAGTAACCTTGGAAGTAGACACTCTGGGCCATTTTCCACCTTGTTAACTCAGAGGCACATGCCATACAGGAATGCCACAGATAAGAATATCATAAACAATCTCATTAGAAGACCTGCACATTTCCTGAGCTTTAGTCTGACTAAAAAGAACTCGTGAGCCGAGGCAAAGAGGGAAAAACGAAAAAACCAGAGACTTTTAACATCCCTTCACAGCTCCTTTCCTGCCCCAGTGACCACTGCTAATCAGCCAGCCGGGCAATGGCAGAACCTGTGTGGCACCAGCAGCTACAGTTTTGGGGTCCCACCTGGCAGCAGGCAGGGTTAAAGCCTCTCTGTCCCCTGGCACTGTGCCCAGGCGCAGGAAGGGTGCTGGGGAGGGAGCGTGTGCAGCCAGCGGGAGGGACACGGGCAGCGCAGCGGTGCAGGATCAGCCCAGGACATCACTTCTGGCACGCTGCCCCTTTCCGACAAGGAAATATCTGTTTCCAGCAGCGCTGCCGCTGCGGAGCTGAGCCCTCCTTACCGTGTGCAGCAGCTCGGGGACTTTGGGGAAGAAGCACCAACACACTCTTGCCATCTGCTGGGCAGCACGGGGCACGGCGGATAGAGCTTTAAATCCCCAAAATCAGCCCATTTCCAACCACGCGCTCCATCCCTGCCCACCCGGGGTGGGTCTGCAGCAAGGCGGGTGGAAACGAAGGGGTTCTCTTCGTTTTTCTGGGTTTTTTTGTGTTTTTTTTTTTTTTTTTTTTTTTTTTTTTTTTTTTTTTTTTTTTCCCCTTCCAGACGGCAAGTCTGTGAAAAACTGAAAAGACAGCGTGATGCTTGCATCTGTTCAAAGCAAGGCATTGTAACTCCAAATTCAAACAGGAAAAAGTCATGCAGCATGTTTGGAAAGGTGAAGCTGGTGGGACCCAACCCCCTGTGATGACCGAGGAAGAGTTTTAGCCAAACCCCTCTGCTAAAAGAAATGTTGAGCAAGATTTCTGTCATGCAAGGAGGATATAAAAAGGATATAAAAACTGGTTTTCTTGTTGGAAGCCATCACCCAGAATCCTTATAATCCATGCAAAGAATCACATCTATTTCAGAGGTAATTTGCAATGTTGATACTTCAGCTGGTAGAATCACCCCCTCTGCAGTGATCAAAGAGCAAACTTATATGGCTGCATTGACTGAGATGATGAATTTCAGAGAACTAAAGCAAAGTGCAACTGTTGAAGCAGACAGATGAGTGGAATAGACTTACAGGCAACAACAAAGTGGAGTCAAAGCCTTCTTAGCCATGCAAATTGCTATTTATGAGCAGAAGAATCTGCATAGCCACAGGAGGGCAGGGCCTAAGGCAAGCTTTCCCCAGAGCTGTACCCTCATTCCCAGCTCACTCTGGCTGTAATCCCCTGGCTGGCACAGGTACCTGCAGCTGGCCAAGACTGAGTGACCAGAATCTGAAACAAACCAAAAGCAAATAGAGATCAATTTTCTGTTCAATGCCATCTGTTTCAAAAAAAAGATGGGCATATTAGTGCTCAGGTGGTAAGGTCTCAGTCTAATGGTCACTGACAGAAAATCCATGGACAAATAGTAAAAACCTAAAACAGGTTCACACCCTGGTTGGAATCTCAAAAGGCAAATTTGGCCTGGGAAGATTTGTAACTCTCTCTGTAAACACTGGAGGGCTCAAAACTACTTCAGCAGGAACAGTGAATTCTTGGCTTTTGAGTCTCTCTGAGAAGGCACTGCTCTCCTTTGCAAAGATCCCAGGCTGCTCTGTTTTGGTTGGTTGCATTTGTCTGTTCACTGGAAAGCCGAAAACTGGACCAAGTCACCAGTGTAACTGAACAACCAAGCACAGAAAAGCAATTTTCACACCTGTCCTCAGATGGAGCAGCATTTGTTAAAAAAAACCCCTCAAAACTACAATTTGTGTTAATGTAATGCTTGTGATAAAAACTTAAAGGGCATCTTTGTTGGCATCAGAATGTTTTTGTAACCTATTTGGCCATGTTCCCTTGAAGAGTTTTCAGTGGCCTACATAAACTAAGGGGGGCAGGTTTGTGGAAAGGTTTATGCATTAAGAACAAGCAGGAAAAAAACAAGTTCTTTACACTCTCAGCAGCAGGAAGACAGAGAGTGCTTGGCACTCCTGGAGAGAACTGCCAGCTTTGGAAATCACAGAATGTTAAGGGGTTGGAAGGGACCTTAAAGATCATCTAGTCCCAACCCCTGCCTTGGGGAGGGACACCTTCCACTAGATCAGTGGTTCTCATCCTCAGAGGTGGGTCAATCACCAGCCAGACTCAGAGAAAATGAGGCCATTCCACATCCTCCACACACTCTGTGCCTAATGGGGAGACCTCAGCTTGCAGTTCATTCCCGATGAATGAAATCCCGTGATAATTTCATGAATGGCAGGAGGGTTGAGAAACGGGAGCAAATAAAGGACAGCAGGGCAATGCTGCCTCTCTTGTGGCAAAGCTGCCACATGACATGACATGTCCGAACCAGCTGCCACTCCCTTCAGCAGAGTCCATCAGCAAAAGCTGTTCAAAACCTGGAATCTGGAGGCTCTGGAGTTCAAACTCTTCCCAGGTGCTTACCAAGGAGCCAGTCCTGCCTCCTCACCTCGTAGAACATGTAGCTGGACAATGCCACCACGGCCAGGATGCAGGGGACCAGCAGAGCCTGCAGCTCCAGCCTCCTCCACTGCCGCAGGCAGGACGGCCCCAGAGAGGTGGGAGGTGAAGACAAGGGTGACTGGAAGGGGGGAGTAGATCAGTGGCCACAGGCCTGTCCTTGGGTCTGGGAAGCAAAACACAGCCACAGCTGGCACCACCACACACTGCAGGGTGGGTGTATTTAATTATATTTAACTACTGCCCTTCAGCACGCTCAGTGGCAGAAAGAAAATTGGTGTCTCTGTGTTGGAATCCTAGGTTTTAGGTGTATGGGATATTAATAATATATAGNATGTAATAAACATCTGCTTGGAAGAAAAATCCTGCATTGCCTGGGCCTTTTAATCCAAACTCTGAGTATGAAGAACTCGTAAATCAGAAACAAAACGAGTAAGAAACTTTCTAACATTTCTGTGTCTTTGCAAAGCTGCAGCACAATCCTTCTGCTGTGACTCTGCAAAAAGGCTTCAGCACAAAGGTTTTAGCACGGTTTTTGGGTGTGGACTGCAGTGCTGGAAGGCAGATCGTTCCCGGATGAGCTGGAGCCTTCCTTGGGCAAAAGGAGCGATCCCGGACACTGCACAGGGAGGCACAGGAGCAGCCAAAGCAACAGTGGCTGTTCAGGAGTGTAAATCCTTACATAAATAAATAAAAAATAAATAATAAAAGTGTTTCAGTCACTGGGGTTACTTCCTTACAATCCTCAGGACATCTGAAATTCTCTGCTCCTTCATTTTCATACCTGCTCATAGACAAGACTCTCTCAAAAAGCTTGAATTCACTGGGAAATGCCAAAACACTTATGCCTGCTGGAACAGCTCTTCAGTCCTGCAGCAAAGGGAAACTCAACAGATTTTCTGTCGTGCCAGCTCCTCCTAATCCTGCTCAGTCACCCAGGATATGTTGTATCAGCAAAAACATCCCAAGTGCCATCCATGCTTTCCTCTCCTGTTCCCAGTGGGATCACTGCTCTGCCAAAGTCCCTCATTTTTTTTTTATAAATGCCACACCAGTGTGGACAACTCTGTTAATCCCCATCCTTTCTAAACCTCCCAGTTCTTTACTATGGCTGTTAGGGGATCTGTCAGGAGCTCTTTGATATTCCATTTCTGGATTTAACAGTTTGTCAGAAGTCCTGAATCCCAATTTATGCTTTCTTGTGAAATTCAAGTCCTGAAACATTTACAGTCTGATCACTGTACCCCACGTCCTCCTCCTCCTCCTGCCAAAGCCACCATGCAGGCCTGCTCTTCTATCTTCATGGTATTTTGTGGCTTTTCTTTACACCCAGAGATACAAAAGAGACCTTTGGGACCAAACTGAGCCTCTAACTACTGAAGATCTGATGTCTCCTCATTGCAAAGTGTCAAATCTCAAGCACTGAGGAGTGGTTACTCTCAGTATTTCATTTGGTGACAGGTTTAACCAGCATCACAAAGAGTTTAAACCCCAAAGTATTAACTCTTTGGTCAGCTAAGCTTTCCCATGACACATGAATATGGATTTAAAAAAAGCACTTCCTTTAGTATTCCAGACTTAACAGGCAAACCCAAGCAAATACTGCTCCTGGTCCTATCAGAGCCCACTGGGAAATCCCCCATCCTTCCATTCCTTGCTGTGATCCAATGGAAGGGTCCCTGGGATATGTTTCAAGACTTAAGGGAAGTTTGTGATCATGCAGAAGGAAAAGTGGAAATCTGCCTAGTGAAGAAAATGTGGGCTAGTGTAAGGATTGCATTCCTCCTAGGTTTGATTTTCATTATCATGCTGTTTATGCAGAAATTCCCATTTTAGACAGCATCTCTACCTACCTCCACTTTCTCCAGTTGTAGACTTCCTGGAGTTTTCTGCCACATTGAAGCCATCCCAGGTTCTGGAAAGAAATTAACTCAACTGAGTCTAGAACAAAAAAGCTCCTTAGACAGAAGCTCAGGACTACAGACAATGAAAATACAATAGTTTGCTTTCTAAAACTCTTAACTTTTAGACCAGAATTAAAGNAAAAAAAAAAGAAAGAAAGAAAGAGAACCCTGCCCTGCAATGATTAGCTATTTAACTCTCGGATTTTATTTATTTATAAATTTTAGTAACTTATTATTTCACTTCCAGATTGTGGTATTTCATGGAGGTTTCACCTCTAAAAAATGCTCTGAGCAGCTGCATGTGAAGATCTGCCAGAGCCAGGAGGGAGCTGCCAGCACCACTGGGAAATCAGTCACGTGGCATTTTTTCCTAAAGCAGTGTGGGCAAAACATTCAGGTGAAGACACACACACCAGGTGTCATAACTGCATCCTTCTGCAGGTATTACTGGATATTCCCAGTGCTGTAAGGCAGCTAGGGATTCATTCAGTACTGCTGCAGCTCCAGAGCTGTTAACAGAGCTGGTTATTTGCTTTCTGAGACCCCAGTTTGTACATTAACTTTGTTTTATTTTGTATAGGTTCTGTAATATAGTACATAAAGTAGAATACTCCTACATGTTATGATGGTCCTCCTCTTCCCTTCTTTCCTTTAGTAGGGAGATGTTTTCAATGGCACTTGGAAGTTCTCCTAGAAAACACTTTTCTGCAGTTAGTTCCAGCAGCTTGTGCTACCCGATCCAGTCCTCTCCATTAGCAAATTCACAGGACCAGCTTCCTCCCAGTTTCATCTCCTGCAGGCATTGAGAAAAGCACATTTCCTCCTTCGACTCCTCCTCACAGACTGTGACACCCACACCCAACATCGCGTTGCTGACAGACACCCCCAGATTTCTCGCCTGCAGTTAATCCTTGCAGTCTGTCCCAAAGCCCTTTTCGGGGCGTTCCTCTGACACACAGCCCGAGACTCAGGGCAGGTGTCACACCCCCATCCTGACACACAGACACATGTCCTTGTAATCCGGCTGCAATCCGCCAGCACCGAGATTAGTCGGTGATTATCAGCTGGCTCAGAGTCAAAGCAGCGGGGATTTCATATGGTTACATGCCCCCAGACAACCCACACGCATTCCAGCTCATTCCCTCTTTCCCCACCCCGCAGACCGTCGGGAAGAGCCGGGAAGGAGGAGCGGACTCACCGCAGCAGCGCAGCTGGCTCCGAGCATCCTCCTCTCCCGGGGTGTCCACAGCCGCTCGCGGCGCAGGTAAAGGCAGCGAGACAAGAAGCTGCGGGCTGCGCTCAGCTTTCTTCTCCACAAGGGAGGTGAGTACATCACCTGCTGGGCCTCCCACTGCCGTGGTGGATCTTCATACACCTTAGGAGTGGATCTCCGTGCCCCTTCTTCCGTCTCCCAGCGGCAGCCACCAAAAGGCCACCGCGAGCCGCAGGCACGGCGGGGAAGCCGCGCAGTTTTGCCGGAGGAAGAGGTTACATCCCGTTCTCCTCCCCCGCCCTCTCCTGCCTCTCCCCACACCGTTTATCAGATAGGGGACTGGGAAGAGGACGGAAACGAATGCATAAGAGGACTGGGATCCCCTGGGAGTGAACCACTGACCTTTAGTGCCATGCTCGGCAGCTCGGCCAAGTGGGAACCGCGCCAGCGTTTCTTCTGCAGGTTTCTTCAGGACGTGCCACGGCAGCTTTGCAGGCAGTAAAAGATGAGGGATCACGCCTGGAAACCATTCTGTTCGGAGCACTCCTTCAGACCAGCAAGCTTTTTGTGTGCTCAAAATAGGTCCAGAGCACCAAATGAGGGGGCAGAGAACAGTGGGGACACTTTCTCACTCACTCACTCACTCACTCACGGAAGGCAGGGAAAACTCAGCTGGAGTCACCCCCTCATAGCCAGCCTGTGTCCCCGGGGGAGTCACACTGACCGTTTTTAATGAGACAGGAAAATAAGTGTGACAGTGATACCAAGTGATCCCCAGCCATTGCACAAGGGAAAATGCAGAGAGCTGCAGTGGTTCGGTCCCATGTGGGGGTACCAGTGCAGAACCAGCACCCTGGATCCCCACCCTCCAAGAAACATGTGGATACATGCTCTCCTTTTCCCAGTGGCACAGATTATTGGCAAACTCCAAATAAAATGGTGGGTAGTGCCATTTCTCCCACCACTGCACTGTGTCTGTCACCAGATCCATCACAAACCCTTCTGAAGGGCAAAGCACCAAAGATTAGCTTCCCAAAGCAGCTTTAGGAATTAGGCAGATCATGTGCTGGGAGTTTTTCATTGAAACACATCATGTGCTGATGCTGCTGGACAGCTACTGCGTTCCTATGATGTCTGGACACTATGAAAGAATTTAAACAGATATTTTAGGGAAAGGTGGTTTAGGATGAAGGTTTTGAATTTGGGGGGTCAGGGGGTTAGAAGGGCAATCCAGTTTAGAAGAGGGTTTGACTGACCTTTGGTATCATACTGGGGTTTTGCTGACCCAGGTTCAGGGAGAATATTATAGGGAACTTCACAATTTTAGTGAACTTTACACACTTTTTAATTTTTTTTTTCTCAGAGCTTCCTATAAAGGCCCTTTCTTCAAGTTTTCTAATTGCTTGTGAACCAGCAGTTTGCATTTATATATTTTTGGTGTCCCAGTCCTAAAAAAGGTTCAGTGATTTTTCTGTGTGAATAGATAGAAGTGATAAATCAGAGCAATCCTTTCTATCTGTCACATGTAGATGGGACTGTGTTTTATTCTACCTATTTGGTAATTTAAGTAATGTTTGTTGAGCAATTTATATTGATGTATAAGACTCAGAATTACAGACACAAAACATTTCCATCAAACTTTTTTTACCCTGGTGAAAAAAATTCATCTGCAGTGAATTTTCACAAATTTCATTTGGGGCAAACTATTTTATTGTTCACATAAACTGGATTTTTTTTTTCAATCCCATGAAACATATTTTATTTTTTAAAACCTTCCCTGTTGCTGAAGTATTCCCAGTGGTGCTGTTGCAGATGTTCACTAGCACAGCTGGCAGATGGAGAGATGTCACCAGTAATGTGGTACTTTCACTCTCCAGGAATGGGTGTTCTTAGATGAATGTCAGGACAGCTGTGAGGGCAGCTCTGCAGGGACCACACATAAAAGTCTCAGGGCTTTCACTGTCAGCAAGAACTCAGTAGGAAAAAAAAAAAAAAACCAAAACAACCAACATTGCTCCTTCACAGAAATAATATTAAGGGAGCTCTGAATGCCAAAGTGAATTGGGTTTTTCACTCAGTGACTTGGCAAGAAAAAAGGGCATTGCAGGAACACGGAAGACAGGCACAGTAATAAGGAATTCAGCTATGTAGAGTGTGTGACAGCTCAGACAACACCATCAGAGACTAAGAAATATTTTAACTATTGAAAAGACTGGCTGTCTCCAGCACAGTTTAGAGGTGGTTGCCACCAAATCATTATCAATAGCAAATACCAGCAGTAAAACAATCCTGAGGGCCTCCAGACCGTGCAGCTTTTGCTCTTTGGTGCCATGACTGCTGTTGCTTCCAACCAAAGCTGTACTAAAAGCACAAATTACCAAAAGAGACCAGTTATAATACTTGAGAGAGACAAGAAGGAGGGGCCACTCTCGTCTGGATAACCCAGGCTATGTCACAGTGCTGCTCTGAACCCCACAGCAGAGACTGGGCAGATCACAGCATCACAGGATGGTTTGGGTTGGAAAGGATCTTGCAGATCATCCAGTTCCACCCCCTGCCAGGGGCAGGGACACCTTCCACCGTCACAGCTTGCTCAGAGCCCCATCCAGCCTGGCCTTGGACACTGCCAGGGATGGGGCAGCCACAGCTGCTCTGGGCAACCTGTGCCAGGGCCTCCCCACCCTCACAGGGAACAATTCCCTCCTCATATCCAATCTAACCCTGCTCTCTGTCAGTGGGAAGCCATTGCCCCTCGTCCTGTCACTCCAGGCCCTTGTCAAGAGTCTCTCTCCATCTTTCCTGTGGGCTCTCTTCAGGCACTGCAAGGCCACACTGAGGTCGCCCCAAAGCCTTCCCTTCTCCAGGGTGAAGAACAAGATTATGTTTAAGGTCCCTTCCAACCCAAACCATTCTGTGAATCCCTGATCCCTTCTGCAGCAGAACAAACCTTCACATGATATCACCAACCTGCTCAAATCAACAAAACAGCAAATAAAAGCAGCAGGAATTTCAAACTGGGTCAAAAAAATACCTAATCAGTTAAGGCACCACAACCCTAACTGCCAGCACACACTCAAAGATTGGATGTGGCCAGACACCTTCTACAACTTGCACACATCTGGCTCTTGGAACACCCAAATGGCATCAAATTCCCTTCCTGTGTAATTCAAGTGGATCAAACTGCTCAGCTGTTGGATGCATGTAGAGATTCAGATGTAGTGGTTTTTTTATGCAGATAATAAAAATTACTGGTAACTTATGTATGGAACTGGCTTCAATGAGAGGTAAATATCAGAGCTGAGGATGCCACAGAACAGGAAGGAAGGTGACAAACTCACAAATCTCTTGCTCAGCTCCTATCTACATCTGCACTCCTGCTAAACATGCTGCCTATAGGATAACACATGAATTAGGAGAAGTTCAAGGGTCAGACTGTCAGCAGTCCAGCAGTCCACTACCTGTCTCCTTGGCAAGGGTGTCCTCCAGAGAAAGCCCTGAACTCCTGAAATGGCATCTTCATGAATATATTGCCAAGGGAGGTTCATGTCATCTCCCCTAATTCACACTTTTCAACAGCCACCTCAGTTCCCAGTCACTCACAACAGAAATAAATGACAGCTGGCTTTATGAGTGCTCTCTCGACAGTGGGGAACAGAGTAATAGATGTTTTCACAGCAATAGAATAATAATTCTATTATATTCATAACAATAATTGAATGGCTGAGTTTGTTTTGCTAATATGCAATTACCAGCTTACATATATTTCTGGGGAAATACAGAGGTTTCAGGTGACGATCAGCCATCATCAAAACACTCTGGAAACCTCACCAAACTTTTCAGCACATCTGGGTCTAGTCCACAAAGCTCTTGTGCATGAAAAAATCCAAACTCACATCTATTTAGAGCAAAAAGGAGCCCTTAAGAACCACAGTGAAGCAGCTGAGGCTGCTTCTGGCACAGGGATTCTGTTCCCTGATTGCCTCACTTAATGCACCATGCAACCAATTGCAGAGACCTTGAAAGGTTTAGAACAGATCACAGGAAGGAGTTTTTGGCAGAGGCACTGAGCAGCCTGTCTCTGTGCACAGGACTGGGAGATTGCATCAACTCTTGTGTAAATGAAACCCCAGTATTTTAATTTTACCAGCACAGGTTTTTCACTTTAATTAACCCCAGGGGGTCTCAGAAAAGTCATTCAACTTCACCATGCCTCAGTTCCCAGAGCTGTAAAGGAGAAGGAAACCTTGTCTCTCCCACAGGAGGGTGGTGAAGGTGACCTGCAGTGAGTGGAGAGCCAAATCTGCCATGTTCCACCCATCTGGGTGCCAAACTAGGGTACTTCTGGCTCTGGGGCTGCTGTCTTTGTGACCTTGGGCCACTAATTTCAAGTGTGAATGATGTAACAAAAGCCCTAAATTCAGGTGTCTACATCTAATGAACTTCTGCAAGGCTCAATGAACTCTGCAAGGAGTTCTAAGGGCTGATCCACTGCCCACACAGAGGAATGTGGGCACTCAGGGTGTGTGACACTCAGGGTGCCTCAAGGTATCTCACCTGAGCTCCCAGTGTTCTGGTAGGCAAAGGATTCCTGCACGTTCTGTGCCATATCCGTGAGATCTACATGGATATCAGAGCTATCTTAAGGCATCTCCAGTGCACTGGACACCTACCTATGCACAGGCCTCTGAACTGAGTCCTCTTTGCTTCTAGACCCACCTTTTGTCAGCCTTGCCTGCTTACCAGATCAGTTCTTTGAGATAAGAACCTTCTCTCCTGAGGGGCTTTTGTGACCAAGGCTCCTTGGCTCCAAGGCTCCAGTCTTGGCTGCAGGAGCCTGAAACAGCTCTGGTATCCAACAGTGCATTCCCAAAGAGCTCCTAGGCCTAGAGAACTCAGAAACTTTTGACTCTCATCTCAACATCTGCTGTCCTTTCAGCATGCCTTGAATCAGTGTTATTTCAAAGGTGCACTGGGACTGGCAAAGAGAAGGGACTTAATGCTGATGCCAAACAGCATTCAAAACCCACCCAGAAATGAGCTTAAAATTATGTATTGATCAACTGAGTAATAACAACCTCTTATTAAAAAAAAAAACCAAACAACCCAAAACCCAAACTGTAGGCATCATGGTAGCAACAAGGTTTTTATGCCAAGATCTTGGCATAAAAGGAGTGAGAAGCCAAAGGAAAGAGAAGGTGACGAGCCTTCATTTAAACATTCAAGGGATGCCAGGAACATTGTTCTAGTCCTAGAGCTCTACAAGGAACACAGAATGAACTGGATTATCCAAGGGTTCCAGCAGAAGCAGCCTGTGGATCTCTAAACCCAGACCCCATGGCATTTCCAAGATGATGGGGAGCCATGGGTAGAACACAGATTTAATTGCTGCTATAATTAGTGCAGTACCCGTGTAATGAGGGCACAGTGCTGATGACTGCTGTCTCTTGTTTTCCCATCTGAAATCAAGGGAATGCAGAATTTCCATATACCTGTCTCCTGGTAACACTTGAATATTTCAGTGCTTCTGAGAACTCTTCTCTTCCATTGCACTCCCACACAAATCCACCAAGAGCACTGAGCTGAGAAATTAATTCTGACCAGCTGTTCCTATTGGAGAGTACATGACAGAACTTGCCACCCAACATCCATTGGAGAAGGGATTATCTTTCCTTTGTTTTTTTTTTTTTCCCTCTGCTGATATTCCTCCACTATGTGTACTCAGCTGATCAAACATGCCAGTCATACCAGATGCTACTTCAGAAGCTGAAGAGAGACATTAAATGGTGCACAAATATTGTACAGGCCACCTGCAAACGTCTGGGGTTCACACTGTAGGAAAGAGGATGGTCTTGTAATTAAAATGCTGCTGTTGAAAGAAAATAATTTGTATTCTGTTTTTAAAATCAGATGCTCTGAATTACCTCACCAATATCTGTCAGCCTCATGGGGATTCTGGAAGTCTGAGACAACTCTTCCTTTTTCTTTTGTAAATACCTATATCATCCTCCCTCTGCAAAGATGTCTCCACTGAATTAGTTTTACTAAATCCCTCTGCTTACCTTTCACCCCCAGCTGCTCCTGCCCTACACCAGGGGCAGAAACCTCCCCACAGAAATTAGTGTGGCTCCTTTTCACCATCCGACCTTTCACCCTAATTATGCCTGCAAGTCGCTGAGCTGTGGTGGTCAAGCAGGCCGTGATGTGTCCCCAACTCTTCCCACTTCACCTTTTATTCCCATTTTGCCTGCTCCTGCCATTATCCTGCCCGTGTCTGCAGAGCACTGGATCGTGTCTAACATGCAGATTGCAGGCTCTGCAGAGTCTGACTCCCCGTGCAGTGACTACCAAAGCATTTATGGCAGCAATAAAAATTGAGGATGTGAAATCCTCTTTCCTCCCCTAATGATCTGGTACATCTGCTCCCAGTGATCTGGAAGCCAAATAGAGCAGATATTTATAGGAGCCAGAAAATGAGCAGTTTGGCTTTCCAACTTCCAATGGTGGATTTTGGAGCCAATAGGCAGCACAGAGTGTTCTGATCTCTGTCCTCTAAAGCAATTACTGTTGGGAGAACAGCAGACACCTTCCTGAAACTGCCTTATATTTACAGTAGCAAAAAAGACTCAGTTTTGTCATGGTCCATGCTGAATCTCTTATCTCTGTGTGAAAAAAGAAGGTTTCACCTTGAGTTGATGTAACTCATGACAAAAGACAGTGATGTGAAGTCCTTACTGAGGCAACAAACTCCCCCATGCAGAAAAAAATGGCTACATCTCTACTGGGCAGGGCTTTGGCTGGATTTTATGGTTTGCTCTCACAGTGATGAACACTCTGTTCAAGCCCTCAAGGACAGTTTTGCTCAGGGACTCTGAGGGATAGTGGAAAGTTGTCCCTGCCCATGGCAGGGAGTTGGAAGTGGGTGATCTGTAAGGTCCCTTCCAACCCAAAGCATTTTGGGCTTCTCTGAAAACAGCGTGGGTGAGTCACTGGAGGAAAACTGCCATTCCCCCTCCATTTACTGCAGAAAAAGGATGTGGCTGGGACTCCTCCAGTTCAGATTCCTTAGGCCTGTGGTGAATCAGTCAGTAATAGAAGGGCAATACACAGTCAAACAGCTGCAGAGCTGCATCATAAAAGTGGCGTGACTCCTTTGCGACTCCCCGAGGTGTTACGAGGTTTAATTTCTGTTTTATTCTTAGGGATCCTCACAGAAAGGCAATCTGTTCATAGGAAGTGCTGTTAATATCATTGCTGCTGCTGGCAAGTACAGTCCTGGTAAAGGTGGCAACAAATGAGCCAGAGCAACATGCAGGAATTCCCTCTGCTCCTGTTCTCCATTCTCCTGCATTACATGCCAGGGAAGTTAACCTGGCCTACAGGCACAGGTCTTGCCCTAATTCCAGGCTACAGGCCAGATCCTGAGGGATGATGTGGGCTAGCAATCCTGCTTTGGTAGCTCACTGCACTTCAACAGACTTCAGCCTTCCTTTTTCTCTTGGCTACTGTGAGAAGTTTGGAACTGATCCATTTGGGACTGTGCATGCTCCTTTGGTTGGTGGGTTTGTCCTTGTTGCCCTGCAGTGGTTTGAGACACAATCTTCTCCACACTAGTGTGGGAAAACCACAATGACAGAGCATTCTCCAAGCTGGAAGCCAGCAAACCACCCCTGTGAGAGGACAACACTGATCTCTGCCACGGGAGATACGATGGAATAGAGACCTGACCTTGGAAAGAAAGCCTGGTTCTGAGTATGCAGGTCACATACCTCTGTCTCATCTGTTTGTTAAAAAAAAAATGCAGAGTGTACAATTTGTCTTGATCTCTCTTATAGCAGATGAAGGAAGCCTGTCAGGAGGAGATTTTGGCAATTAAAATATGATACAACGATGCTTTAGCTAGCAAGGCCCAAACTATTGATATAAAGAAAGCAGATAGAAGAAAAAAAGGGGCATCCTTTTTGCAAAAAAAAAAGTCTACTTGGTTCATGGGCTTCCTTAAGACTACAGAGACTGTGCACTGAAATTAGGATAATAAGCTGAGCCCCAGGCTCATAGTTCCATCTCTGTGCTAAGTAGGTAAGGAAGATTTAAGAGAGATTTGAAGGTTTCCTGCTGCTCCTTGCAAAAGCACCTCCCAAGGCATGCATTTAGGATCCTGAGCAGTGCCAGCACTGGCAGTCACCCGGCCAGTTTTTGCAGTGCCAGAATCTCCCTCCACACAATTCATCAACAGATCCCTTACATCTGCTTACAAAGGTATTCAGGATTTCATGGTGTCTTGGGGTGACTTCATGATTTCATCCCCTCTCATCTGCTCTAATGCCCAGAAATTTTTTTTGTATCTTTCTGTGCCTTTAAACTGAGCTTGAGAGAGGGGAGAGAAAAAAACTGGACAAACTTTTCAAAACAATTGTTCAAGGACACAGACACTGCTCTGGGTTCTCTCCTGCTGCAGCAGCGAGAGCGGGGAGGAAGCACCCCTTGCTTTTCAGCCAGCTCTCGGCTCTTTTCCTCTGGAGAGTTGAACTTGTTTTTCCCTGGGACTTCTGGGATTTTTTTCCCTTTCTTCTCTTCTGGACTATTCCACAACATCAGAACACACCGGGAGAACTTTCTTCTGAGGCCCCAGAGGGGACCTACAGAGACCCAGCTCTGAGGAGGAGCAGAGGGACCTACACCTACAGAAGGACTGAAATCTTCCCAGGTTTCTCTCCACAGTGAGAGGTTTTATTATTTTGCATTATTATCCTTTCCTGTGTATTTGTTAAATAAATAGTTTTTATCTCTTTCGCTTTCCTCTGAGGAAAATTCCTTCTTTCCCAAGCCTGGTGGGGGGAGGGCTGGTTGTAACCTGCCTTCCCTCAGAGGATACTCTCCTCCAAATTTGGCCAAACCAGGACACACGGCCTCATCTGCCCAGCCCCTTGCCCAGGAGCAGTGTCTCAGCCAAAACCCAGCTGCCACCAGTAAAAGGTGACAAGGGAAGGGCCTCGTGTCCCGTCTGAGAGCTCGCAGTGGTACCCTGGGGAGCTGGTGATGCTCCCTCAGCACCGTGGGAGGGGTGCAGCAAGGTTTCCTCTGTGAGAATGGCAGTGATGTCTCATAAAGAGGACAGCCCAGCTGTGGCCCTACATTAACAGAATAGCCCACCCCTCGGCACTATCAGGAAATCACTTCTGTTGGGGCCCTTATACCTCAGTTAAATGGATTATCAGAGATGCCCTGTAGATCCCAGGCAAATACTCATCCTCTCTGAGCTACCTGGAAATCAGCCAAAGATGCCAGCTGTGGACTAGGGACTTAGGTCAGTTATTTTACTACCTGATTTTTCTGTGGTTGTTGTTGCCATGTAGCCATGAGTCTTTAGTCATGTCTCAGGCATCACAGCCTTCTCCACTTGGGAACATTTACCAGCTGCAAGAAATCTGTTACAAAAGCTGATTTATCAATACAATCATAGGCTCTCATGGATTCTAGGATCATGGAGTCCAACCCCCGGCCCTGCACAGACACCCCAACAATCCCACCCTGTGCATCCCTGAGAGCGTTGTCCAAATGCTCCTGGAGCTCTGGCAGCCTTGGGGCCGTGACCATTCCCTGGGGAGCCTGGTCAGTGCCCACCACCCTCTGGGGGAAGAACCTTTCCCTGATATCCAACCTAAGCCTCCCGGACACAGCTCCAGCCGTTCCCTGGGTCCGGTCTCTGGTCACACAGAGCAGAGCTCAGAGCTGCCCCCCCTCTTCCCCTTGTGAGGAAGCTGCAGAACTGCTGTGAGGTCTCTCTCAGGATGCAACTGGACTATTGTGCTGAATGAAAGACTTTTTTTTTTTTTTTCATAGTGGATCATGAGAGGGAATGTTTGAGAAATGCTGGCACTATTTGTACCCAAATGGTCCAACTCACACATCCCCTGGGCAGGACTGGCAAGTGTAAATCACAGAGTGGCCTGGGTTGGAAGGAAGCTTAAAGATCACCTGGTTCCAATCCCCCTGCCAGGGGCAGGGACACTTTCCACTAGACCAGGTCCCTTCCACAGATCCATGAGAGGGTCTAAAGACACTTCAGCCCAAGGTGATGCATCTCACAGGATTGCATTCACTTCCAAATAAAATTATCTGGCTTGAATGTCACCCTCAACAGAATTTTACCCTCTTCTGCCATCGCTTCTTCCATGGTCTTTGTTCACACAGAGATTTTGATGACCTTAAGCTTTCTTTCACAGCTCTTTAGTCCCCATATATACAGCATTTCATCTGCCCTCTTCTGAAGCCTCAAATTTGCCTGCTTCTTCACCAAAATGCAGTGACAAGTGACCAAACCCCATTGTCCAATAAAAAACACTTAAGGGGAAAAAGCCATCAATCACTTCTAACACTTCCCACGTTTTTTATTTTTATACATAGTACTCCTCTCCTTAAAAATGTAGTAAAATGCTGGGAGTTTTGGGAAGTATAAGTTTGCATCGTATTTATTTCAGAAATGAAGAGTTTGAGGGTATTATTATTAATCAAAGTGAAAAATTGTTATTTAAAAAAAACAAACCACAAACCAAAAACAAAACAAAAAACCATAAAATCAAATGCAAATCACCAAACAACTCTGTGGGAATTGCTTAGTCACTGCCTTGTACTTTGTGCAGAATAAATCAATTTGTGCTGAGTAAATCAAATGTTAAATGCTACGAGATCAGTCCTGGCAGGAGGATAAGCTCCTTTTGCAAGGGCTGAGAGGAGGATGCTCCTGGACCACTCTCACCTGAATTTGTCAGGGAGGTGATAGCAATGAGGCTTTGAGGGGGGCTGGCAGAATCCTGTGCACACATAGACCGGGCAGAAAAAGGGGTGGGAAGGCTGGAGCCTCAGCAGGTGTGCTGTGGTGTGGCTTTACCCTGCCAGACTCACAGCATTCGACCTCACTTGGCTACTGCCATTAATTAATCAATCAATTAAGCAAGACTAGGGCTATGCACCAAGTGCTAGTCTCTTTTTTTTTTTTTTTTTTTTTTAACCTGGTTTACTTTCTCTTTGTTTTTTGGGTTTTTTTTTTTTTTTCAGATTAACAGAGAAATGTCACTGACACCTCTGACCTCTGCTGAATTTCCATTTCCCTCAGGTGAGCAAACTGCAAGGCCAAATCTATAAACAGAAAGCATTATGTAATTTGTTAAGACTGGCACTGAGCACTGTCAGGAACTGTTACAGTTAGGATGGATCCTAAGATGGATTTTTTTTTTTATTTCTACCACTAGAGGCCTGTAACGTGCTGCACATTTGGAAAAATCCACATTCCCTGTCAGTGGCATGAGAGTACAGTGAGTACAAATCTGCATCATGATTGTAAAGCAGTTTCTATGGATTTAATTTCAACTTCTGAAAACAACTTTCTGCCAATGGTAGAAAAAGGTCAAAAATAAGCAACTTCTCAGCAGTTTAATATGAGAAAACACTTAATAAGCAAATCATTTAATCATTTTAGTCTCTTTAAAACCCATGGACTGATCTCTTGTGTAATATTGCTTAGATTGGGATTTACTGAACAGACACTCAGCCAGCTGTTTACAAGTCAGAAATAAACAGAAATTTAGGAATAAGTGTTCACATCTAGCATGTTTGTGCATTTGTTTTGAAAATACAGCACATCTGACATTTTCACTGGTGTTGGTGGTCTGGAAAAAGTACCTCACCTATGCATGAAGTCTTAATGTTATTAGACAAATACTATTTCATTCTAAAGTAGTCATAAGAGATGAGTATTTCCAAAACAGTGGTGCTGTTTATCCTGTTGGGCAGGGGGGTTGTTTTGGTTTGGTTTTCTTTCATGTTGATTTGGCCACCTGACCAAAATTGACTGACAGGCAAATTTTCTGCAGGTGTAGAGAAAACTTCTCAGTGGATTTTGGAATAACCCCCAAGTTCCATCTGTAACTGAATTTCTGTGGGTAAAAACAAGCTGAGCACCCAGGCTGGTGGTTTTCTGCTCCTGATATTCCTTCAGTCCAGGTCTAAGAGTTACTGTCTCACAAGCTGGCCAGAGGTCCGCGGGCAGAGCCACTGACATTTCACCCGGATCCTTCAATATTCATTCCAGAGCTGCTGCTTCATCCTGGAGAGCCCATTTCTGCACAAGCCGCTGCTACCCCCTCCCTGGAGGTGTTTGCAGAGGAAGGCAGGAGCAATTGCCTCCTGGGGGGAGATTCATCTCACCTAAGCTTAGCCACCTGCGAGCTGGCTGCCTTGAGCAAACCCCCAGCCTGGGAGGTGAGTCACCGAGCCTGTCAGCCCTGCCGTGAATCAGCCGTGCCTGGCTCCTGTGCCGGCACAAGAACGAGCCCCGACATTAAGCGAGGCTTTCTGCAGGGCTGTCACCGCTGCCAGCAGGGCAAATGTCCCTCCAGCAGCGCCCAGCGCTCGGTGTCCATGGCGCTACTGGGAATAAGCAGCTGGGGAGCTCTCTGCGGAGGGCTCTGCGAGGTAATTTCTCTGTGTGGGACATAAAGCAGGCAAAGTCGGGTGTAAAGAAGCGGAGATGCTTTGATTCGCTGGCGCTGCCTCCCCCAGCGCTGTGGGTGCTAAGTGACTGCATAAAACATGAGGGAATCACACTCAGCCTGAGCCCCGTGCCAGCCCTCTGACAGCCACCGACGGCACAGCCAGAGGGCAGGGCTGTGACATCCCCACTGCAGCGGCTGTGCTCTCCTGCCCTGCCCTTCCCGCTGCCACCGTCCCCCTCCGAGCCCAAACCAGGGGTCACTGCAGAGCCCGAGCGCAGCAAGGCAGGGGAAAAGCGAGAGGAGGAGGCGTTCCGGAGCTGGAGGCGCTTCCCTCGCCACCCAAGCCAAAGCCTGAAGGTGACTCATCCTCCTCTGCACAGCTCCTCCGTGCGCTGTTCTTCCCTTCCTCTCCCTCCCCGTAGAGGTGATCCAAAAAGTCCTTCTTTCCCCAGGAACTGATTTTTTTTTTTTTTTTTTTTTTTTTTTTTTGCTTGGTCACTGGTGTATCCAGCCCCTGTTTTTATGCATCGCTTCAGGCGCTGCACGAGTCTTTAGGCATTTGCTGCAGAGCAGGGCAGCTAATCTGACACACTTGGTGGAATAAGCATTCCAAGTCAGGGGCTCAGCAGATACAAACTGATGTGGCTCCAGAGAAAACGTGACCCTCAGTCCTCCCTTTGTGTCTCGGGACAGCAAATGCAAAATGCCCCCGGTGAAGATTTTGAAAGCAGACTGATTTAAACTGGGCACAGGTTTGCTGATTTTTAAAGCCGTGCTGCTTCTAATTCACACCGGCTTGGGAATGTTCAATAACAGCCTTATTTGTGCGCTCGGGCACCCAGCAAAACCCATCTTCCCACGCACAGAAAGGAGGTGTCTGCTAAAATTAAACGTCATCCTCGTTAGCATTGTAACACGCTGGATTTTCCTACTGAAACGTGGCCTGTGGAGGAGCTGATAAACAAATCCTCCGGGGCCAGGCCGCAAACAGGAGAAGGCAGTAAAGCAGGATTATGCTGCCTCTCCCCAGCTGTAGATTTGGGGCTGTAACTCTCTGGAACAGAGAGCCTTGGTGTCCCTGGCATGCTTATCCCAACAAAGCACCAGAGGACTCGGCGACCCTGGGAAGCTGCTCAGCTTCTCCCTCCAGGAAACTCTCACCACGGGAAGCCAGCATTCCCTTTCTGGGGCTGTTAAAGCACACACACAGCCCTGGAGTCACCAGGGAAGGCTTCCCTCCTCTCTTTCTCAAGGCCACATCAGTAAACTGATACAAACATTTCCAAAACGAGTACAGAAGCATCAATCCCATCCTAAAGCAAGTCCTTCAGCCTGGCTGAGGCTGCCCTTTAGGCAAACAGCTGAGCTCTGCACACACCAGACAGGCTCCCTCAGGTGCCCTGAGCAGGTGTGGCTGCTCTGACACCAGGGGACACCAGCTGAGGCTCAGGTCACACCTTTCTCCTGGGCCCATATGTTCCATGGGCCATGCTGCTGCACTCAAAGCAGCCACTCAACTCCTGTAATTAATAAAAAGCAAAAATGAGCCTTCTGGCAGCAGAGGCAGAACACCTCAGCGTGACTCCATTGCAAATTGTTCTCTTCCCTCAAAAACCATGGGGAGCCATCAGAAAAAAGGGAGGTGATAGCAATCCAGGAACCAGGGCCAGGGATGAGATCCACCACCCCAAATTTCATTTTCAGCACCAACTCTCCAATGAGCTTGCTTTAGCTCTTCTGGAAAGTCCTCACCTTCTCATGCAAGATGGATATTCTCACCAATATCCTTTAGATATCTTAAAGCACCACTGAAAGATAGACAGTATCACCTTCCCTGATCCTGTTACACCTTCTTTGGGAGAGAAGGTAGTTCCTTGTCCTACTGGAGACTGCAAGCTTGAGCATTTGTGCTCTGGAGACTTCCCCTCATTCCTCAGTCTCTGTACAACACACCAAGAATTTAATGGCAAGTTCATGAGTGGCTTCTAAATTAGGATTTTAACACAGATGATGAAAACACCGGCACGCACAGAATCCCAAAACCCCAGGATGGGTCAGGCTGGGAGGGAGCACAGTGGGTCACTGGTGCCACCTCCCTGCTCCAGCAGGGCCATCCCAGAGCACACAGCACAGGATTGTGTCCAGATGGGGCTGGAATAGCTCCAGTGAGGAGACTCCACACCCTCTCTGGTCTCCGTTCAGGGCTGGGTCACTGCCCAGGGAAGAAGTTCTGCCTCCTGTCCAGGTGGAAGTTCCTGGGATCAGTCCCTGCCCGTTCCTCTGGTGCCATTGCTGGGCCCCCGGAGCAGAGCCTGGGCCCTGCCCTGAGCCCTCCCTGCAGACAGGGACACAAAGAGACACACAGGGATGANTTCCTGTGCAGGGCCCAGGGCTGGATGCAGCCCTGCAGGGGGGGCTCAGCAGAGCGGGGCAGAGGGGCACAATCCCCTCCCTGTGACCCACTAGAGTCCATGCAATGAAACATATGGACACTGGAAAAAACAACAAGCTTCATTTTTCCCCCTCATTCAAATTCCTTAGCTTATGGATATAACTAAGGAACAATTCTCCTTAGCTGCTGGAAGTTCTGCCATTCCAGCTTTCTGTTCAGCACACACACTCAGACAGGGTACAGCTACTGAACACCTAAAACAGGGGTGCCCTGCATGTAAACACAGCTTCTGTCTTTTCTGGAAGAGGAAGCCTGCCCAAGGAAGTGATGGCACTCCCACCACAGTGGTACCCTTCCTGTTTCCATCTGGGAAGAGGGTGGGAAGCAGAGACTGAGCATCCTGCTCCCAGCATCCCGCTCCCAGCCCACGCAGCAAAGTCGCTGAGGCAAAAAGCTTGGATGCAAGAGAAGGGGAAGGGGGGAGGAAAGGCAGGTTCCTACTGGCTTTTAGAACCAGATTTAGAACTCATGAGCAGCTCATGCATTTGGTTTGAGCCAGGTTCAAGGCAGGCAGGTGCTGGGTCAGCAGCCTCTGCAGTGCTGTCAGTGCCTTTCACTCCTGATCTGCAGTTCATTAACATCTTGGCATGTGGGGACTGCTCTGGCATCCACCCCACTTGAAATCTGCTGCCCACAGCCTCAGGGAACAGCCACGTCCTTTGGGACCCTCATTCCCTCTTTTTCCCCTATTCACAGAGAAGACAATGGCAGCAAGAATAGGATGGGATAGAGTGGAATGGAATAGAACAGAATATTTCACCTGGAAGGGACCCACAGTAACCATCCAGTCCAACAGCCTGAGCACTTCAGGGCTGACCAGAGGTTAAGGACATTGTCTAAATGCCTCTCAGTGACACACCTGGGGCACTGACCACCCCCCTCTTGGTAAAGAAATGCTTCCCAGTGTCCAGTCAAGAAATCACACAGGGCAGGGAAATATGCTGCAGGAGAAAGGTTTCTGGGGACATTGATCCTTCCTTTTCCCAGTTCTCTGTCCCTGCAATAGCAGAAAATGCAGCATATTCCCCTGCCCTGTGGGACTTTTAGACTGGGCATTGGGATATTTAAACTACAACTGTTATGATCAACTATTAAATTCAGATAAGGAAACTCTTGGGTAAAGGCTCAATGAACAACAGTAATTTCTCATCTTTCCTTTCTTTTTTTCCCATGGGCATATTTGAGGTGAAGGTGGCATAGAAATGACTGCTTTCTTTCCTTTCAACCCTTTTACCAAGCTGGGATTTCTGCCACTTGGCTAAGCTGACTTAGAAATTTTTTTCTCTAATAAATAGGATTTAGCTGAAGCTACTCTAGTGAGCTAGGCATGAGGATCTAGAAATGAAAGTATGGATGTTACTGTGAAAGTTGTTATTACTTCAGTCTCTGACCCTGATTGTGCTGGCTCTCAATTTCTTGTGAGAAATGACAGTAAATGACATCCAGTCCTCCTGGGTTTTTGACTATAAGTGTCTGGGAAAATGCACTTACAAACTAAAATTAAGTGAATCCCTCCCCCAAAAATAATAAAAAAGTCCAAAATACTTGGACACCAAGACCTCCTGGGAATTCCATGCATTTGTAGAGGATGTGTGTGAATGCTGAGAGGGAATCCTGTCTGTTGTTGCCATCTCAAACACACAGGAAATGTTCCTTTTGTGGATGTGAACCCTTCTGTTGCAATTCTCCATGCATAGGAGGTGGCAGGATTTCCTCCAAGAAGAAATGAAAGTCCTTGTATGCCCCCACACTGATATATCCTTCAGGATTCCTGTAGGGACTTGGAGCAGCTTATTTGTCATTCGGTAATCAAACTCAAGGGGATTTTTAATGTGAAAAAAGTCCTTTGAACGAGACAGTCGGGTGCATCCAGCAAGGGTTGTGCTCAGATGCAGACTGGCAGTCAGCACAGCTGATATTTGGTTCCAGAACTTTGACCCAAATGCTGACAACTTTTCTTTTAGCATTTTTTGGAATTCTATGAAAAACTGGTGGGGATGGGGGGGGTGGGGTGGGGTGGCAAATTGCTCTTCTAAAATCTTCCACATGCTGCCACAGCACTCAGAGTGAGAGACTCACCAATATTTATGAGTCAAGGGTCAGGACTGCTAATTGAATTAATTGAGGCTGTGCTGATTTGCACCATCAGAGAACATTACCCCAAAAGTCTGCTTTTAAATTAATTTTTCCCATGTTTCCAGAGTTCTAGTGAGAGACAAACTGCCTCCCCCTCAGGAGTCATAGGGCATGGGGGTACATCAAATAAGATAAGAGCTGTTTGAGCCTCCCTGTACCATTAGGGACAGGGAATGGGGAGAGAACGTAGATGGAGTGAGTCTGTTTGTCAAGCCTGAGTAGGAAGGGGATGAAGATCCACTGATGCTGACAGTATTTCCATGGTCTCCAGATCTCCCCTGCAGCATCCCACTAATCCCACCCCTACCAAGGCACCCCTTCCCCCAAATGGAGCACTCCAGGATCCTGCTGTGGTTTCTGTGCCAGAGCAGAAGTCACACACCAGTCCTGCTGTAGGAAGCAGGGATCCTCTTTCCTGTACACCTCTCCAGGACCCAACCCAGCAACTCTGACAGTTTGTCCCTAGGAACTGATAGATAACCTGCTGCCCTGCTTCACACACAGAACCTTCTGCCCATCCCACTGCCACAGGGGCTTGCTGGCTGCCCACCCCTCTGGGTGCTCTGTGTCACACCCAGCTAAGGCCACACAGAGAGCCCTGTAACCCAGGTGAACTCTGGTTCACCCTGCTGCTGCTGCTGCTATCTGCTTACACCTCAGCTGCCTCCCCCAGATGATGGCTGCTGACCTGGTAATTTAAGCCTGGTCTCCCTTCACATGATTATATCATTCCTGGAAACTTCAGTTGGCTTTGTAATGGAGCAGCTCCTGTGTGCAGGTCCAGGGGTGCTTTCTAGGATGCTGTGGTGATCCTCACCAACTCCCCTGCACTCCAGGTGTCACCTGGGCCATCACCAGATGCCACTTGGCTTGGGTGCTGGGTGCTGCCACACCATGGATTTTCCAGATCCCAATACCAATAAACCACCTGCTCATTGCTCTTGCTGTCTGCTGTTCATGAGAAGCATGAAAACTGCAAGCCATGATTATGAGCAAAATCTCTATGCCCTGCCCTTACGTGATTCCCATCAAAAGAGCTTGGGGGAACTTCTAGTGGGAGGTGTCCCTGCTCATGGCAGGGGGGACAAAATTATCCTGAAGGTCCTGTCCAACCCCAACCATTCCATGGGCTTTGTGATCTTTGGGGCAAAACCTTATGGACACAGGAAAGAGCCATCTCCTCCCATATAGAAACTGAGGTGCAGGACACCTTCCCCTTTCCAAGAGGAGGTAGGATTTTGTGGAGCTGGGGGTATGTAATGGACAGGGATTTTCCACCCCTCAGTCCCTGGAACGAGCTCTGCTGAGAGAGGCCAACTTGAACTGCTGCCTGAATCCTGGAGAAACAAACTGGCCAAGCTGGCAGCTGCTGAACCATCGGCAGTCACACTCCCAGAATGGCCATCAGCTGCCACTTTGACAGGAATCCAGCATTGTTTGGTGGCATTTACATTAGGGGACAGATATTTCTCTGCATCAGGGAGAGAAATTTCAGCTTCCAGAACTGTATCTGTATGTTTATTGCTTTTATTGCATTCAAGAATTATTCATGTCACAACTCAGATTCTGACTCAGCTTAATTAGCATTGGAAAGGTCATCTCACAGAAACTTAGGTAGATGAAGGACAGGAAGTCTTATACCATTTCCTTCCCTTCCTTGCTCCAGAAGAGAAGGTCTAAACATTTCTATGCTTGTGCCCAGCCAGGAGTTGGACTTATGGTCCCTGAGGGTCCCTTCCTATGCAGGATATTCTGTGATTCTGTGAGATGACATTATATTACCTGTGAATGTTTAATTTTACCTTTATCTGTGGCCAGCAGAGAAACCTTCCAAAACAGTGCTTCTGCTCTTTTTCTGTGGCTATGAAATGTGTTTGAAAAAGAGGGGAATTAGCTGGGAATACTGGCCCTCAGGCAGTGTGCTCCTGGACATATCACATTTAGTAATGTGTATTTAATAGCATGTCGTTAAGATGATGTTCAGTTGGTTTCACCCTCATAAATCACACTGTGTGACCCAGCTGGATTGCTCCAATTTTGTTTCAATAATATTTCATGGACTAGGCCAAGTTAACAGGCTGATTGATACTCATGCAGTTCATGCACACAAGTACAGCTTTGCCTGATAGTTCTATGTCTCATCCAGCAGCTCCCAGACTCTTTTTGAGATGGCAAAAGTGAGGTAATTATAATAAATTCTTAGCTGTGTTTCTGCTAACAGTAAAAATCATCATGGATTTGCTATAGAGCACCTGACCATCCTTCCTGGAACAAAGGTGCTGTGGAAGTGTTCCACCTCATCATTCAAGGATTAAGTCCAGCACTAAAAACTAAGTTTCAGCTGGGAAAACTCAATCCTAATGTCCAATCTAACCCTGCTCTCTTGTCAGTGTGAAGCCATTGCCCCTTGTCCTGTCACTCCAGGCCTTTGTCAAGAGTCTCTCTCCATCCTTCCTGTGGGCTCCCTTCAGGTGCTGGAAGGCTGCAAGTTGCATGGATGTCGAGGACTGCAAAAGGACAAGTGGGAAAGAACCAGACACGTAATTTTGCAGGCACAACCTCCAGACACTGGATTCCACACCATGACATGATAGGTAGTGAATGCAACAGTCCTCCAGGGTCCTGGCTCTGGAAAACTGGAGCTGACTCTCACTGTTTGGTCCAGCACGCCAAGGCTCACAGAGCCACGCTTTTCACTCCCCCCTTCCCCTAGAAACCAGGGTTTCCTAATGGTCTGAGCAACACATTGCACAGTTCCTGCCCTTTGTTCCCTGCAGGGACTGGTGTTAATCTGGTGGTTCTCACAGTCTCTGCTAGTGCCTGTCCTCTGCCTTAAGGATACACTGGATGCACAATTCAAGGACTGCTTATGCAGTACAAGTTATTCCAGCAGATTCCAACCCGAGAGAAGAACCACTGAGAACAGCACGAGGCCGGTGGGAGGCGTTGCTTGGAGAAAGTCCGGGACCAGAGCAGCAGACCCAGGAAGGGGAAAGCTGCAGAGCAGAGCCAGAGAGAGCCTTGAGAGCAGAGCCAGAGGCAGTCTGTGTGTGGCTGCATCGTGCATCCCCACAGGAACTGTGTGATGGGGTCAGTGGGAGACGTCTGACACACAGCAGAGCAGTGCCTGGAGCTGCAGGGTCTCTCTGGGCTGCCTTTCCTTCACTGCCTCATCTCGTGATCGTGGTTGCACCCAGAAGCTACCAGCAACATCTTCCCCTCAAAACCACCATTTTTGCACCTGTTTCCACCAGCGCTCCTCCAGATTTTAGCAAGACTGCTGAAAGGAGAGAGAAAACCACTGGAAATGATTGTCCTTGGTGGTCTGGGGATGCAGTTTATCCCTGTGTGTAAGCATAGTCGACTTGTACTCACAGCAATCCCCAGTTCCCCTGGGGCTAAACCCCCTGTCAGTGTCTGCTGAGCTGGTGCTCACCTATAGCTCAGGATCAGATGGAAGTGCAGGGGAGGTGACATACGCTTGGAGGCACTTCCAGTCACACAGATCCAAAAGAAAATTCACGGAGGAGCCACCTGCAGCAGAGCAGTCACTGCAAATGCCACCTCCCAGCCACCATGGAGCATGTTCAAAGCACGGGGGTTTCCACAGGTCAGGGACACAGCGGCAAAAACAAGGCAAAGATAATCTGCTGGGTATTAGTAGGAAGGATATGTGTAATAAAAGGTCAGCTAGTTCAGGAGAAGCCCCTTTGATGTTTCAGATCTGCCTGACATCTGAGAAGCCCGCTGCCTCCCAGAGCTGGCAGCAGGAGCTACTGTTTTCCTCAGGCTCTTTTCTCCCTGCCTGTGGCAAGCAAAGCGAGGACATATCCAGCACTGTCTGGCTTGGAAACACTGTTTTTTGGGATGAGGGCACTCCAAGTCCTTACAGGATTAGTGTTAGGGACATATGTTTTAAACAGAAAAGGTCCAGGCTTCCTTTTCATTCCTGTTGCTCCGTTGCCCAACCACTATATCCCCTTCCCTACATTCGGCCTAGGGCTGGCATCCAAGAACATGGAATCAAAACAGGCTTCTACTGCCTTGCTGCCCTAGTTCTTCTTCCACCCCACAACAACTACCACATCCCCAGCCTTGCTAAGGGGGTGAAATGCCAGCGGGCTTTTGCTGGAGGCTGCATGTGGCTTCACACTGACAGAGAGGAGGTTTAGAATGGATATCAGGAAGGAATTCTTCCCTGTGAGGGCACTGAGACACCGGCTCAGGTTGCTCAGAGCCCCATCCCTGGAGGTGTCCCAGTCCAGGATGGATGGGGCTCTGAGCAACCTGGGATAGTGGAAGGTGTCCCTGCTCACGGCAGGGGCTGGAATGAGATGATCTTCAAGGTCCCTTCCAACCCAGGCCATTCTGTGATTCCACGATGATTCTGCATGGATCATAACTGAGAAACCAAGGGTGCCAGCCAGCTCAGGGAGCTGTGTCCTTCAGATGGGAGGTCAGGAGCTAAACCTTTCCAGTCCTGCTTTTTGGACCTGTAGCACAGCTTTACTGTTGCTAACCAAGTCAAAGTCTAGCTTTGAGAAGTCAGGGCTACAGCTAAGCCAGCAGCCTGAAACCTGACCGGGATTTATTCCGTGAGCATGTTTCCCTGTGCTCTGGGTATGACTGTGCTTGGCGTGGGGATGGCACAAGGAGCACAGATCTGATGGCACAGTTAATCCTTCATTACAAAGATACTCACTGGCTTCTCAGGTGGTGGGAGGGAGGGAGACAGACAGACGAAGCCCTGACATTTTGTGTGCACAGAACTGGAGACCTGGACTTCCCCAGAGAGGAAATGCTGCTGGATACTGCCAAGAAAGGGCTTTGCTGTGCTCAGGTTTCCCTGACTTAGATCTCTTTGGGAATACAGAGAGAGAGCTGCTGCTACAAAATCTCTCCTACCCACAGAGCTCTTGGTAACATTTTCCTCATGGTTCCCAAGCTCCTCTGTCTCCAGAGAACAAAAGAATATTCCCACTGCCTTTGCAGCACAGGTGCATCCCCACCTCAACCAGATGCATCTACCCCGAGTCTTTTGTAAAGGAAATCCTTTTTGAGGAACTCCACTTTGAGCTCCACTGCCTTGTTCCTGCAGGCAGAGCTCTCCAGGGCTGGGACTGCATCGCGGCTCAGCTCAGCTCAGGTCACTCCATGCGCAGCACCAGCATCTGCAAAGTCATCCAGACTTGGCTGCAGTGTGCTGTGCTCCGGGGGCACTGCGCATTCCTGCCGGCAGGAACAGGCACCGGCAGCACGGGCAGCCTCCCTGCGACCTCACAGACCCTGGGAGAGAGGCGAGGGGGAGAGCAGCCAGGCTCACTTGGAGTAGGGCACAACCTCGCACAGCATCCATCTGAAATCCCCCACTCACTCTGCCCCCTCTTCCTCCCCATCTCTGGTGGAGGACAGGGGAGGTTACTGGATCACCTGGTCATTTCTAGCTGTCGTCATGCCCCGGACGACTGCGGTTTAATTATAGGAAGTACACTTGGCCCAGCTCCAGAAGCCAAGGACTCAGGTCTGCTACCCAATCATTTCTCTTCCCCACAGCTCAGGAACGCTGAGCCTCTGCCACTGGAGCAAACAGCTCTAGGTTGCCCAGACTACTGGACCAGTTCTTTAGAGATGACTGTTCCTTGCTTTTTAAGAAACAACTTCTGAACAGAGCCACATCACTATAAAATAATGAGCACACAATCCTGAAAAATGAGCAGCAGTGACATTTTATACAACCAAAAAAAACCACGGGGAGAAGAAGAAAACACTAATCACATCTGCATGCACCAACAGTGTCACTACTGCACTGGTAATTATGCCAAGCCTGTACATTTTCTTAAAAAGCAAAAATAGGATAGGTTCTTTAATCCCACACACCTCTTCTAATCCAAACCAGGCTGAAAGGAATGTCTGTCTAGCTGTGTGAAGCTGTTTCACATATCTGTATCCCACACCTCTTGTGTCTATAGTGCTCTCACCCTTACATAACAGAGAGGGATGGAAGTCTCTGAAGTGACAGCTGCAAGAGAAGAGATTACTTTCCCCCCTTATTCCAAAACAGAGGAATCTGTGTTGGAATCTGCTAAACTGGGAACAGCTTCCACTTGGGCAATGCTGCTCTTGCAGGCACCAGTCAAGTCAGGGCTGATTCCTTGCTCTGAGAAGGAGACAGAAGGCTCCATGTCAGTGAGCTGCACACTCTCCTCAGCTGGCAAAGGAACAAGGAGCTCAGGGGGTCCATGGCAGCATTTGACAAAAGAGCCAGAGAAAGCCACCCCTGCTGTGAGCACAGGCACCATTCCTGCTGCAGGAAGTAGAACACTAGGGCAGGCCTTCTAGGGACACAAGGATTAGCTGGGACACATAAAAATGGCAGCAACAGGAAATGAAATACAAGGCATTCCTTGCAAATTTAATTCTCCTCTTAGTGATGCGTGTCCTTTCCGTGCGCGAGGCTGGCGCTGTCACCAAGGTCAACGCCAGTGTGCTGTCAGCTGCAGGAAACTGGTGGGAAACTGAGCATTTCTGAATGTCCCCAGCATTTCTGATGGCCTCTGCAAAATTGCACTGGGCTTCATTCCCTTGTCACCAGTCCCACTTGTACAGGTAAAACAATTGTTTTCCATTCAGGGTAGAGAAGACATCTCCAGTAATCTGATCTGCCCCAACTCACAATCAAGAGAAGCTCTCCCACACTGTGCCAAGACAGAGGTTTTGCTGGAGTTTTACAAGGGATAAGAACATCACTTCGCTGGTTCTCCTCTCCTAAAAGCACCCCAAGCAGCTGAGATTATTTGGTTTTCTTCCCTACAGTCCAACTCTCACCCTAAATGGCAGAGCTAGTCCAGCCAGAGCAGCTCCCTTTCCCCATCAGTGCTGTGCCAAAAGCTGTGCAGGCAGCTGTGAACCAAAAAAAAAAAGAGGTGCCAGAAGAGAACACTGGTAAAATATCACTTCTGAGACCAGTCAGTGCTGTGAAGTGTAAGAACATTGCCACTGCATTGCCTGCCAGCACCACGGCACTGCAGAGATGCTCCTCTCTGTAGGAACTCTCCAGAATGGGTGGGCTCCACCATCTGTCTCCTGAGCACTGCAGAGAGCACAACAACTCCCTCTGCCCATGCTCTGGCACACAGCAGCAGGGAGTGATGGCCCCAGCTCTGGCTCTGAGTGGGCAGATGTGAGCAAATAGGATTTATCAGTTCATCACCGTGCTGCTTTTAGCTTTGCCTGGGTCCAACTGCTCTGGATTCCACCGAGCTAAGCTAGAGCAATACCTCAGGGAACCTGCTGCTCCTTCCCCCACCCACAAACCCCACTGCAACCACAGATTGCACCCCACGGACAGGTGGGTTTGGGAAGCAATGAATGAAGCACTGGCAGAAGAGACAGCTTGAGGAAAGTTTTTTTTCTCAGTGAAGCCAGCTCTGAAATGTACTGGGGAACCAAAATATCAAAGACCAATGATAACACTCAGTACCTAGGGAGTGATAGCTATTCCCAGAACTCATTTCATCTCCTAGCAGAGGGCAGGGAGTGTCACTTCTAGTTATTGAAAGGGCCAAGGATGGCCAACACCAGGATCCCCGTTCCCCATCTCCCACCCAGGCTGTTCCATTGCCTTACAGACATTGTAATCATTTCTGAAAACCAGCACTCAGCTGGGTCAAAGCAGATGAGACCTGGCCACCAGGCCATCTTCTCTCCATCCAACCCACCCCAATACAACATGAGTGGAGGGTGTCAAAGATGTCACAGCTACCAAAGCTGCTGGCTTTTCTCTTAGCAACCCTGACAGTTGCCAGGAAACGCCGCCTTGCTGTCACTGCAGCGACACAGGGGCCCAGAGCCACACAACACCCACCTGCAGGGGAAGGGGAGGAATGCTCACCCTGCCTCTCCCATCCCTTCACAGGTGAGGAAAGCCTCCACTCAATTCACAGAAATTCCATCAGTGTGAATCAGGAGCAGGGTTCCTGCCACCTCTGGTCTAGAAAGTGCTTTGGCCACCTGTCCGGGCCACCAAGGGGTTTGGCATTGCACTGCTTCCTGCCAGCACCCAGAAGGTGTTGCTGGGGAGTGACATGAATGCTAAAGAAAGGCCCCAAAGGTGGCAGAGATGTACCCAGTGATCAGAAACATCACCACCAAAACCTACCACACAGAAAAAGGAAGGAAAACCCCATTCTTTGTCTCATTGGATTACACCACAGCCTATTCTACAAGGAGCAAGAACAGGGAGAGGACAAGGCTTTTTTGTTTTCTTTTTTGTTGTTTACTTGGCACATTTCAGATCTCAAGGAGTGCCACATAAAGCATCAGGCCTGTGTAAGAACCAGCTCCTTTTGAGGGGTGCAGTCAGGTTATGGAAGCTGGTGATGGTTAAAGTGAAGGGCCTGGAGGGGAAGCC